>BQNB010000276.1:82154-188050 GCA_026074375.1 Tanacetum coccineum | reverse complement strand
GAGTTCCATTCACTTAATGTAGCAACCCTACACTAAAATAAGTTGCAAGTTTGACAAGTGTCGCAACACAAGTCTTATGTCTTAGTACTATACACCCTGTTTATGTTGGGAGTGAGGAGGGGCTAATCTTGTAATAGCGCTATCCATATGTACTAACGTCTCAATCCCGTTAAGGGGGATATAGTAATCTAAAAGTAGTGGCGGGTTCCAAGCATACAACAACATACATAGAAAGTTCAAGTTCAACACGTTTCCAAAGTTCAACAAGTTCAACTCAAGTTCCATACGTTCAAAACAAGTTCGAGTTCGAATATGCTTAAAAGTTTAAATACTTAAAAGTAAGAGTATAGCAATATGACACATCATGCTTTTCACCACAAAAAAAATAAAACATGTAAAAGAGGGGCTGTGAGAGACTCACCTCAAAAGTTAGAGCAAAACGATGATTTCCCGGCCAATAACAAACAAGTAAGCAACCCAACGAACGCGCACCCTTCTACCCGAGACCTAAGGTAATTACATATACCTAATTAGATCCTATATGATATGCTCGGACAATATTAAGGTTCATTTGTTACGTCTTGTGTTCTCATTTGTTTCCAAAGTCACTTTTATCACAAAGCACAATTTCTACTAATTTGTCCCAAATTTCCCGTCAATTTAAGTTTTTATTTGAAAAAGTTAACTAAATTTTCTAGTCAAGCTACTAATCCAGGTCAAAATTCCATGTTTTAGGTGTGTCCATGAATTTTCCCAAAATTTATCAAGGACTTATACCCGACCATTTATACCCGACTCTAAAAATGGCAAAATCTCGACATATAAAAGTATTTTAATGACCAGAAGATCTAAATCAAGGTTTTTATGAGATAGGATAATGGAAGACTCTAAATAACCCTTACAAGTGTCTCCTATATAAATTTAAATGATATATTCATCGTGGTTTATGATTTATGATCATTTTAGTACAAGGGTTGAAAAGAGATTTTCGGGCAGATTTGACACCTTTCAACATTTTGCAACTTTCACTAACCAAACGACCTCATATTTTTACAAAGCTTACATTTATGGAAACTAGACTCAAAGTACTTGATTTTAGGCTCAGGAATCATGTCAAAACATTCATTTATCATTAACTTATGCTCCATTCAGTATGACTTAAAAATGAAATAGGGGCTGATTGAAATATAATACTGAGTAAAACAAGTCCAACTACTAACCCATTATGCAAAAACGACCCAACCAACTCCTAAAATTTTATACAGTCTTATCATCAATTTATTCCAAAAATCTTATGTGGGGTACTTGAATGAAAAGGTCTTTAACAATAACTTACAAGAAGTGTCATAACTTTTGAAAATCAAGACTTTAAGTCACTTTTCTTGCATAGATCTTGTAGCAAAACTAAAAACAAACAAACCAATTTTTTTTGTACATTATTATCACTCATCGTATTAGGTCTGAAGTGTTTTTGCCGAGAGGAAGATTAGTTAGTTGTTAATTTTCTGATAGAAAATAATTTTTAGACAACGCTAAGTATAGCTTAGTGTGTTAGAAATTATGCTAGATAGAAGAAAATAAGTAGTCGAGAAGTTCAGAATAGCTTTCACTGTTGTAAGATAGTTTTTGGTATCATAGGTATTTATCATACAAGTCATACTTGCTCATAAAATAATGAGTAATTTACTCCGCTTTGATTTTGCTCATAATAAAATTGATTAAATGATTTTTGGATTATGGCATAAAATGGTTAGAGTCATGGCTCAGAGAGGGCACAAGGACCAAAGGAAGAAAGTTTTGGAGATCTAGTTGCATGCATAAGTTGTAAGAGGTAGGATGAGGTGTGTTGATAAGAAATGGAGTTGAAGACAAGTGTTACTATGGTTGTACAAGTATCCCTTAAGAAAGAGATATTATGGTTGTGTGTAGGTGGTTTTGGTTAGCCAAAACAAGAGGTGAAGAAGTGGTTTATAATTTTTTTTGTTATATTATGAGAGTGCAAGTATTGGTTAAAAGGTATAAGTTAAAATGTATAAGTTGTGTACATTCGGTAAATACGTAAAGTGTCGTAAAAATGTAATTTTTGAGATAGTTTATGCTTTTGTTAAATTATGTTTTTCCTATGTGTTTTGTAGGTCTATAATGTTATTTGAGCATATCTTTGGTCTTTTAGGAACATTTAACCAGGATTTGTTAGGTAATAGTGCGTCGTATAACTAGGGTTCCGAGTAAAACAAGCGTTGAATGCTAAAAAAAGTATGACCACTTAAGAGTGACTCCACATATAATCAAAAGAGTCAATTATCATACGTTTGCTTTCGGTTACTAATCTCAAAATTGACGGATGTCGTAGTTTTTTCCTGTTAAAGGGAATTTCGTCATGAAATTTCAGTTGCTTGTCCTAAGCCGTAGCGCTCGGCCGAGAACAGCGTTGCGGACTATCTTGCGCTTCATCTCATCTTCACGTTCTCAAGTAAATTCTGGTCCTCGTCGGGAGTTCCAATGAACTTTTACAACAGGAATCCAACTTCATTTGAGCTTCTTGACCTCACGATCCATAATTTCAATAGGTTCTTCAACGAAGCATAGTCCTTTGTCGATCTTGATCTCTTCTAGCGATACGTGCAAGTTTACTTCAGCCAGGTATTTCTTCAGGCTCGACATGCGGAACGTGTCATGAAAGCCTACAAGTTATTGTAGTAGACGTAATCGATAAGCAACAGGACCCACTCGCTCGACAACCTCAAACGGTCCTACATATCTCGGTGAAAACTTACTTCTCTTACTGAAACGTACCACGCCTTTCTAAGGAGACACTTTGAGTAGTATTTTATCACCGAAACTGAACTCTAACGACTTTCGTCGATTGTCGGCATAGCTCTTGTGGCGATCTCGTGCGGCTTTTAATCTTTCCTTTATTTGAACAATCCTGTTGGTAGTCTCCTGGATAATTTCTGGTCCAAATAGCTTGCTTTCGCCTACTTCTGCCTAAGCTATGGGCGTTCGACATTTCCTCCCATACAATGCTTCAAATGGGGCACATTTCACGCTCGAGTGGTAACTGTTGTTGTATGAAAATTCTACTAATAGTAGATGAGTATCCCAGTTTCCACCAAAATCAATTACACAAGCTCTAAGCATATCTTCTAATGTTTGAATGGTATGCTTACTTTATCCATCGGTTTCAGGATGGTAAGCTATACTTAAATCTAGTCGCATTCCTAATGCTATATGTAGTGGCTACCAAAATCTTGATGTGAAATAACTTTCACGATCAGATTAGATTGACACAGGCACACCGTGCCTTGTTACGATCTCGTTGATGTATAGTCTTGCCAACTTTTATGTCTTGAAATCTTCATGGACGGCTAAGAAATGCACAGATTTGGTCAGTCGATCGACAATGACTCAAACCGAGTCATGTCCACTACTGGTTCCTGGTAACTTGGTTATGAAGTCCATCATGATATTCTCCCATTTCCACTCGGGAATCTATGGCTATTGAAGTAATCTTGAGGGTTTTTGGTGTTCTACTTTGACTGTAGAGCAAGTCAAGCACTCACTAACATACATGACAATATCCTTCCTCATTCCAGGCCACCAATATAAGCCTCTTAGATCATAGTACATCTTGTCTACTCCAGGATGTATGGAATACCTTGTAGCATGGGCTTCATTCATTATCAAAGTTCTAAATTGCCATAAACTGGCACCCAAATTCATTCAATATTTCTGCTGGAGTGTTGGCACCCTTGGAAGCTTCGCTTTGAGCTTCCAGTATCCCCACCCTTAGCCTTATATGCTTAGAGTGAATTGTCATGCTCGTAGCTCAAGCTCGTCCTAGTTTTATCCGCTCTTTCCTACTCAATGCATCAGCTACTACGTTCGCTTTACATGGGTGGTAGCGAATCTCGCAGTCATTGTTAGGAATTTAGTTTTTAGTGAAGTGACGATCATTATCGATCTCCCAAGCCTTTGTAATAGTTAGACAATTTTATGTATTACTTAGTAAGCTAACCGTGCCAAAGCATAGAAAGCCCATGGATAGCCTGGTTTATCTTTTGCTATAATAAGCCTTAGCCAAACATGGAGCGTGGGTGTTGGTTTTGAATCATTTTACACACATTCTTTAGTGTGTTTTACTCCTATCCATCTCTTTCTTCTAGCTTTCTCTCTAGGTATTTTATTCGTTGTGAAGGTTTTAAAATAGGACTCTACTAATTGTTATCAAGAGCGGGGTAGATTTGTTAGTTAGTGTATTCAGGGGTTGTGTTTTGCTTTTTAATTTGCTTATTTTCAAGATTTTTTTTCTTCTCAAAATTCTTTGTCCTTCCTTGTTTTTTTTTTTTTTTTTTTGTTCGTAAATATTTTGAAAAAATAAAAAAAAAAAAAAAAAAACAAAAAAAAAAAATAAAACATGATTTTGTGGGCTTTGTTTGTGGGATAGATTCGGATAAAAGACGTTGTTACTTTGGTATGTTATGGTTATGACAAGCTCAAAGTAACTTATCTTGGTAGTCCTACAACTCTTAATTCTTCAACTTTGTGTTTTTTAGGCTTTTTTAGAAAGTTTTTGGAAAAAATTTCATATATAGAGAGTTATATTGTGTTATTGGTAGAGGACGTTGTGTATTTTTGTGGCTATAATCTAAACAGGTAAACAGGTATGTGTAAAAATGACTCGTAGTGTACTTGTCGATTTGTGACTTTTTTTGGCATCATTCCATTTTTAGCGAATTATCAGGTGTTTGAGTTCGTTAGTAGAGCTAGAGTGAGTTAACAATTGCACAGGATGTTAGCAGAGAGCAGAGAGTTGTCAGAGTAGAGAGTTAGTAGAGTAGAGGGTTATCAGATAGCGAGTTATCAGAAGTGAAGACGGTATCAGATATAGCGAGTTTTTAGTGTAGTTTAGTACGAGAGTTATCAGCGTTAGCTGTGTCTTTCAATGTAGAGATGAGTTAACGATTGCGAGTTTTCAGAGTATAGATGGACGATTGGTAGCTAGTGTTAGAGAGTTTGAGATGTTAGAGAAGTCTAAGGTAGAGCTAGAGAGATCTGTGAAGCATTTGAGAGTAGTTGTATTAGAGTTTTACAGAAGCTGAGGGAGTTATATTAGCAGGAGTTAGCTATCTTGCAGAAAGCAGAAGTGTGTTATCAGAGTAGAGAGTTAGCAGAGTCGAGAGTTATCAGTAGCGAGTTAGCAGGTGACATTGAAGGAATTTTCTCCTTTTAAAGGTTCATCAAATTCCAAAGAAGTAGCGTGTTGATTGGTACTTTCTTTTTATTGAGTCTTTGACTTGTACTTTTAGCGTGTTGATTTGCGAGTGTGTTGGTTGGTTATGAGCTTGGTTGTGAGTGTAGTTCTATAGTTTTAGAAGGAGTTGTATTATAATTTTTTGTTTATTGCTTGTTGTACCTTTAGCGGTGTTGTGATGTTTGTGGTCAGGGGAAGAGAGGGTGTTTTTTAGTCGAATGGGGGGTCATATTTGATGAAGGACATCATCTAAGCTATTTTCTAATTAGGATACTCTAACGATTTTAAAAACTCGGGTTTAGCGATGTGTCATATTTCCCTAAAGACTGACCTTTTTACGTAGTGGTTTGCCACGTTCTGACCCTCTTGACAATATCGATACCACATTCACATATCAAGGACTTATTTAAAGACCATAATTCAACACAAAACAAACCTTTAATCCAAATCAATGATCATTATGGTTTTTTTTCATATTGATATTGAAAAATCCGCGAAAGATAAAGACACAAATTCTTTCTCCGGGTTTTTAGATCATAGATTTTGTAAAAATACCTCATGAATGTATAAATTACATTCATTTTATATCAACATCATCGATCTACTTAATCTAAGTTTAGATCTTAATTTCATTTAACACATAGAACTTTAATCGGAATCTTTAATTTGTATTTAAAAGAGAGAGAGGTTGCAATTAGTCTGCAATAAATGCATGTCAAGAAAAGGAAATGTTGCATGCATCTAGGACATTCTTTTACAGCTTACTTCATTCATTTCTTCCAGGTTCTCCTTTATATCATGATGAAATCATAATTCCAGGAGAGTTTAATGTTCGTATGCATTCATGACAAAACTCTTTTTGGTTCAATGATAATGGGACTTTCACAACGTACGATGTTCCTTTACGTAGATTCAATTACTAAATCTTCTTCTTGACATAGAAGCAATGAGAATTCCAAGAAGATAAATCCATTGCTGCATTTTGGGTGGCACTGTGCTCTACAATTAGTTTTAGATGTTCATCGTATTGGCAAGCAGTACTTCTTTGGATTATGAAAGTGATAATGATAGAACATTGCATTTTTGCTCGAAGTTCTCTGATTAAGTGTTAAAATACCATATCCCTTATACCTTAAAATGACCCAATTAAACCCCAAAACAAATCAGACTAATAAATGCACATAAATATGTTGTTTTGTGTTTTGTGTGTACAGGTACAGATATATCAAAAATTACAAGAAAAACGTCAAAAACGGGCAAGCACGGGAGGAGGGAACTGAGAAAGCGAGAACGGAAGCGTGAACATTAAGCTGGAAGACAAAGCCAGGAAAAGGTTAAAGTCATAAAATTTATAATACTCCAGTTACCCAATCTTGGTCAAAGAAGTCAACCATCAAAAAGACAAAACCCAAAATATGCCATTTAAGGCCCTCTCAATCTTGACCTATTGGATCATATAATAGGTCCTATAGCCTAAATGGCCACACTGATCCAAAGCCCATATACATATATAGCCACTTTGATAGCCCATATTACCATTTTTCATTTTGTATAATCCACACAAGGGCACTTTCAACACTTTCCTGTACTTTTTACTATTCTATTTTTTACCAATCTACACTTAAGATATCCTAAAAATCAAGCGACTAAAAATGCACTCTTATATATTAAACCCTAAGTTTAAATATTTTTACAGTTTTTTTTTTTTTTAGTTTTTATTTTAATAAGTGCGCGTAAGAACAATTTAATGTTCAATCGGTAGTCCCATATGTTTACCACTCACTCTTAACAATAGGGGCTTTCTCAATTGAAGGTTTTTAAAATGAACTATTCAAGTGTAGTACTTTGAATTGTGGCTAAAATGGTCCAAATTAGTATCTCCAAGTCGAATTAAGTTATATCAAGCAATCTATGCCACGTAGATATGAAGAAAGCACTAAAGGTATTTGGGTTTTTTGTACTATATCACTCAGTAAAGAAGCGCTATAAGTGAGCCTCTAAACGGATTGCCAGATGGGGAAATCAGTGTGTTGGTCACTTAGTGATACAAACGACTCAAAACTTTGCACACTATGATTTGGTTGATATAATTGGTGGATGGTGTTGGGAGCGTTTTTTAGATTTTGGGCATTGATGCGGCGAAGTGAGGCTTTTAAATGTTTATCTTGAACTACAATAAATTGGTATGGGAGCCGGTGGTCGCTGCTTGTTTTATCGAGTGTGGTTGTTTTTTCTGGTAATTTGCTTTTTGAATAAGTTGTTAATTGGTCTGTGGTGCGATTGGAATTACAGTGTTGCTGTTTTCTTAGTTTTGTGTGATTTTTTTATTCTTAGTCTCGCTTTATTTCTTAAGCTTCGATCTTATATAGAGCCTAATGTGCTCCTATAAGCCTATATTAAGCTAATTACTATAATGTGGTATTTTGGGTATCGCGGCTGGATTATTGCCGTAAGAGGGGGGTGGATGTGCCCATCATTACACTGGGAGACGTGGTACGTGGTGATTGGATCTCTGAATTTGCCCTACAAATCCTGGGACTTACCATTAAATTCATTCATGTCTTTTTGTATTTTCTTGCGTGTGCTCAAATTGGGTGTGATAATGTATGTGTCACAAAATTTACTATATATACACAATAATTGGGGTAATTTATTATTTCTCTATGTCAAACTTTATTTGTACGGCGTATGTTGGGGGGTGCTATGAATTGAGACAGTGGTGGGCTATTTTTGAGATGCTTATGCATATTAAGATTGAGCACTTTAAGCCACCTCAAACCCATCCCCACAACCCACAATACCCCCCACCCCCCCAAAAACCCCCCACACCCCCCACCCACCCCCACCCCCCCAACCCCCCCCCCCCCCCCCCTCCCCCCCCCACCCCCCCACCCCCCCCTCCCACCCCCCCCCCCACCCCCCCCCCCCCCCACCCACCCCCCCCCCCCCCCCCTCCCACCCCCCACCCCCCCCCCCCCCCCCCCCCCCCCCCCCCCCCTCACCCCCCCCCCCCCCCCCCCCCCCCCCCCCCCACCCCCCCCCCCCCCCCCCCCCCCACCCGCCCCCCCCCCCCTAACCCCACATGCTCACCCCCCTCCTTCCACTATAGTGTTTGTCACACCCCACCAAGGCGGAACCGCAAGGTGTAACATAATAATAAAAATCACACAAGATGATAGATAAAACACCATACATGAATTAAGATAAAAGAAGATTATCCGAACTACATCATTTTCCAAGTACAAGTTTAAAAAGTACAAATGACAATAGCTTGAAAGAAAGTAGACATCTTGAACATGCCCAATTGTAATGAACTAAGTTTCCACTTTACGAATGTCACCTGAAAAGCATGATAAAAATGGTCAACTATCAAAATAGTTGGTGAGCTCATAAGATTATGTACCCAAAATGGTTTTAAAAAAGTATAGATGTCCAAACATAATTCCCAATTCCATATCAAGTTGCCAAAATAAGTCGTGAATCCAAACTGATTAAAATTTCCAAAGATAGTTCTCGTTACCCAAAGTAACATAATAAAAATCAATGTAAATGTATGCTATGGTGTTTATGCGAGGCACTACTTAAATGCATTCAGCCTTACAGTTCCAAGTTCCATTTACTTAATGTAGCAACCCTACAGTAAAATAAGTTGCAAGTTCGACAAGTGTCGCAACACAACTCTTATGTCTTAGTACTATGTTTTTTTTTTATTTTTCCACCCTTGTTTTTGTTGGGAGTTCAGTGAGGAAGGGGCTTATCTGTTATAGCGCTATCCATATGTACTAATGTCTCAATCCCATTAAGGGGGATATAGTAAGCTAAAAGTAGTAGCGGGTTCCAAGCATACAATAACATACATATCAAGTTCAACACGTTTCCAAAGTTCAACAAGTTCAACTCAAGTTTCATACGTTCAAAACAAGTTCGAGTTTGAATATGCTCAAAAGTTTAAATATGCTCAAAAGTTTAAATACTTAAAAGTAAGAGTATAGCAATATGACACATCATGATTTTCATTCTAAAACATTTAAAACATATAAAAGAGGGGTTGTGAGAGACTCACCTCAAAAGTTAGAGCAAAACAATGATTTTCCCGCGCCAATACAAACATGTAAGCACAACCCAAACGAATGCTGCACCCTTCTAACCAAGACCTAAGTAATTACATATACCTAATTAGATCCTATACGATATACTCGGACAATATTAAGGCTCATTTGTTACGTCTTGTGTTCTCATTTGTTTCCAAAGTCACTTTTATCACAAAGCACAATTTCTACTAATTTGTCCCAAATTTCTCGTCAATTTAAGTATTTATTTGACATAGTTAACTAAATTTTCTAGTCAATCTACTGATCCAGGTCAAAATTCCATGTTTTAGGTGTGTCAATGAATTTTCCCAAAATTTATCAAGGACTTATACCTGACCATTTTCTATTCCGACTCTAAAAATGCAAAATATGGGACATGTAAAAAGTATTTTAATGAACTGAAGGTCTAAATCAAGGTTTTTTTATGACGGTAGGATAATGGAGACATCGCTAAATAAACACTTACAAGTGTCTCCTATATAAATTTAAATGATATATTCATCGTGGTTTATGATTTATGATCATTTTAGTACAAGGGTTGAAAAGAGATTTTCGGGCAGATTTGACACCTTTCAACATTTTGCAACTTTCACTAACCAAACGACCTCATATTTTTACAAAGCTTACATTTATGGAAACTAGACTCAAAGTACTTGATTTTAGGCTCAGGAATCATGTCAAAACATTCATTTATCATTAACTTATGCTCCATTCAGTATGACTTAAAAATGAAATAGGGGCTGATTGAAATATAATACTGAGTAAAACAAGTCCAACTACTAACCCATTATGCAAAAACGACCCAACCAACTCCTAAAATAATTTTATACAAGTCTTAACATCAATTTAATCCAAAAATCTTAGTGGGTACATGAATGAAAAGGCTCTTTTACACAAAAACTTACAAGAAGTGTCATAACTTTTGAAAATCAAGACTTTAAGTCACTTTTCTTGCATAGATCTTGTAACAAAACTAAAAACAAAAAAACTAATTTTTTTTGTACATTATTATCACTCATTTAAGAGTGTTTTGCCAAGAAAATAATTTATCTATAAATATTTTACAAAAGAATGCATAAACATGCATGAAAAGTCAAGAAAACCTCATGTTTTAAAGAGTTTTGGTACAAGAAACATACAAGTCATCTTGCACCATGAGTTTTACCTTTGATTTTGCTCATAATAATTGAAAATGATTTTGTTATGGCTATGGTTAGGTCATGGCAGCAGCACAAGGACCAAAGGAAGAAAGTTTTGGAGATCTAGTTGCATGCATAAGTTGTAAGAGGTAGGATGAGGTGTGTTGATAAGAAATGGAGTTGAAGACAAGTGTTACTATGGTTGTACAAGTGTCCCTTAAGAAAGAGATATTATGGATGTGTGTAGGTGGTTTTGGTCAGCCAAAACAAGAGGTGAAGAAGTGGTTTATAATTTTTTTTTGTTATATTATGAGAGTGTAAGTATTGGTTAAAAGGTATAAGTTAAAATGTATAAGTTGTGTACATTCGGTAAATACGTAAAGTGTCGTAAAAATGTAATTTTTGAGATAGTTTATGATTTTGTTAAATTATGTTTTTCCCATGTGTTTTGTCATTGTTATAATGTTATTTGAGCATATCTTTGGTCTTTAGGACCATTAACCAGGATCGTTAGGTAAAAGGTGCGTTCGTATAACTAGGGTTCCGAGTAAAACAAGCGTTGAATGCAAAAAAAAGTATGACCACTTAAGAGTGACTCCACATATAATCAAAAGAGTCAATTATCATACGTTTGCTTTCGGTTACTGGTCTCAAAATTGACGGATGTCACAGTTTTTCCCCGTTAAAGGGAATTTCGTCATGAAATTTCAGTTGCTCGTCCTAAGCCGTAGCGCTCGCGAACAGTTGCGGATATTTGCGCTTCATCTCGTCTTCTCATTCCCAAATAAATTTTGGTCCTCGTCGGGAGTTCCAATGAACTTTTACAATAGGAATCCAACTTCATTTGAGCTTCTTGACCTCTCGGTCCATGACTTCAATAGGTTCTTCAACGAAGCATAGTCCTTTATCGATCTTGATCTCTTCTAGCAGTACGTGCAAGTTTACATCAGCCAGGTATTTCTTCAGGCTCGACACGCGGAACGTGTCATGAAAGCCAACAAGTTCTTGTAGTAGATGTAATCGATAAGCAACAGGACCTACTCGCTCGACAACCTCGACCGGTCCTACATATCTCGGTGAAAACTTGCTTCTCTTACTGAAACGTACCACGCCTTTCTAAGGAGACACTTTGAGTAGTATTTTATCACCGAAACTAAACTCTAACGACTTTCGTCGATTGTCGGCATAGCTCTTGTGGCGATCTCATGCGGCTTTTAATCTTTCCTTTATTTGAACAATCCTGTTGGTAGTGTCCTGAATAATTTCCGGTCCAAATAGCTTGCTTTCGCCTACTTCTGCCTAAGCTATGGGCGTTCGACATTTCTTCCCATACAATGCTTCAAATGGGGCACATTTCACGCTCGAGTGGTAACTGTTGTTGTATGAAAATTCTACTAATAGTAGATGAGTATCCCAGTTTCCACCAAAATCAATTACACAAGCTCTAAGCATATCTTCTAATGTTTGAATGGTATGCTCACTTTGTCATCGGTTTTAGGATGGTAAGCTGTACTTAAATCTAGTCGCATTCCTAATGCTATATGTAGTGGTTACCAAAATCTTGATGTGAAATAACTTTCATGATCAGATAGGATTGACACAAGCACACCGTGCCTTGTTACGATCTCGTTGAAGTATAGTCTTGCTAACTTTTATGTCTTGAAATCTTCACGGACGGCTAAGAAATGCATAGATTTGGTCAGTCGATCGACAATAACCCAAATCAAGTCATGTCCACTACTGGTTCCTGGTAACTTGGTTATGAAGTCAATCGTAATATTCTCCCATTTCCACTTGGGAATCTCTGGCTATTGAAGTAATCCTGAGGGTTTTTGGTGTTCTACTTTGACTGTAGAGCAAGTCAAGCACTCATTAACATACATGGCAATATCCTTCCTCATTCCAGGCCACCAATATAAGCCTCTTAGATCATAGTACATCTTGTCTACTCCAGGATGTATGGAATACCTTGTAGCATGGGCTTCATTCATTATCAAAGTTCTAAATTGCCATAAACTGGCACCCAAATTCATTCAATATTTCTGCTGGAGTGTTGGCGCCCTTGGAAGCTTCGCTTTGAGCTTCCAGTATCCTAGCCTTAATGCTAGAGTGAATTGTCATGCTCGTAGCTCAAGCTCGTCTTAGTTTCATCCGCTCTTTCCTACTCAATGCATCAGCTACTACGTTCGCTTTACCTGGGTGGTAGCGAATCTCGCAGTCATTGTTAGGAATTTAGTTTTTAGTGAAGTGACGATCATTATCGATCTCTCGAGCCTTTATAATAGTTAGACAATTTTATGTATTACTTAGTAAGCTAACCGGGCCAAAGCATAGAAAGCCCATGGAAAGCCTGGTTTATCTTTTGCTATAATAAGCCTTAGCCAAACATGGAGCGTGGGTGTTGGTTTTGAATCATTTTACACACATTCTTTAGTGTGTTTTACTCCTATCCATCTCTTTCTTCTAGCTTTCTCTCTAGGTATTTTATTCGTTGTGAAGGTTTTAAAATAGGACTCTACTAATTGTTATCAAGAGCGGGGTAGATTTGTTAGTTAGTGTATTCAGGGGTTGTGTTTTGCTTTTTAATTTGCTTATTTTCAAGATTTTTTTTCTTCTCAAAATTCTTTGTCCTTCCTTGTTTTTTTTTTTTTTTTTTTGTTCGTAAATATTTTGAAAAAATAAAAAAAAAAAAAAAAAAACAAAAAAAAAAAATAAAACATGATTTTGTGGGCTTTGTTTGTGGGATAGATTCGGATAAAAGACGTTGTTACTTTGGTATGTTATGGTTATGACAAGCTCAAAGTAACTTATCTTGGTAGTCCTACAACTCTTAATTCTTCAACTTTGTGTTTTTTAGGCTTTTTTAGAAAGTTTTTGGAAAAAATTTCATATATAGAGAGTTATATTGTGTTATTGGTAGAGGACGTTGTGTATTTTTGTGGCTATAATCTAAACAGGTAAACAGGTATGTGTAAAAATGACTCGTAGTGTACTTGTCGATTTGTGACTTTTTTTGGCATCATTCCATTTTTAGCGAATTATCAGGTGTTTGAGTTCGTTAGTAGAGCTAGAGTGAGTTAACAATTGCACAGGATGTTAGCAGAGAGCAGAGAGTTGTCAGAGTAGAGAGTTAGTAGAGTAGAGGGTTATCAGATAGCGAGTTATCAGAAGTGAAGACGGTATCAGATATAGCGAGTTTTTAGTGTAGTTTAGTACGAGAGTTATCAGCGTTAGCTGTGTCTTTCAATGTAGAGATGAGTTAACGATTGCGAGTTTTCAGAGTATAGATGGACGATTGGTAGCTAGTGTTAGAGAGTTTGAGATGTTAGAGAAGTCTAAGGTAGAGCTAGAGAGATCTGTGAAGCATTTGAGAGTAGTTGTATTAGAGTTTTACAGAAGCTGAGGGAGTTATATTAGCAGGAGTTAGCTATCTTGCAGAAAGCAGAAGTGTGTTATCAGAGTAGAGAGTTAGCAGAGTCGAGAGTTATCAGTAGCGAGTTAGCAGGTGACATTGAAGGAATTTTCTCCTTTTAAAGGTTCATCAAATTCCAAAGAAGTAGCGTGTTGATTGGTACTTTCTTTTTATTGAGTCTTTGACTTGTACTTTTAGCGTGTTGATTTGCGAGTGTGTTGGTTGGTTATGAGCTTGGTTGTGAGTGTAGTTCTATAGTTTTAGAAGGAGTTGTATTATAATTTTTTGTTTATTGCTTGTTGTACCTTTAGCGGTGTTGTGATGTTTGTGGTCAGGGGAAGAGAGGGTGTTTTTTAGTCGAATGGGGGGTCATATTTGATGAAGGACATCATCTAAGCTATTTTCTAATTAGGATACTCTAACGATTTTAAAAACTCGGGTTTAGCGATGTGTCATATTTCCCTAAAGACTGACCTTTTTACGTAGTGGTTTGCCACGTTCTGACCCTCTTGACAATATCGATACCACATTCACATATCAAGGACTTATTTAAAGACCATAATTCAACACAAAACAAACCTTTAATCCAAATCAATGATCATTATGGTTTTTTTTCATATTGATATTGAAAAATCCGCGAAAGATAAAGACACAAATTCTTTCTCCGGGTTTTTAGATCATAGATTTTGTAAAAATACCTCATGAATGTATAAATTACATTCATTTTATATCAACATCATCGATCTACTTAATCTAAGTTTAGATCTTAATTTCATTTAACACATAGAACTTTAATCGGAATCTTTAATTTGTATTTAAAAGAGAGAGAGGTTGCAATTAGTCTGCAATAAATGCATGTCAAGAAAAGGAAATGTTGCATGCATCTAGGACATTCTTTTACAGCTTACTTCATTCATTTCTTCCAGGTTCTCCTTTATATCATGATGAAATCATAATTCCAGGAGAGTTTAATGTTCGTATGCATTCATGACAAAACTCTTTTTGGTTCAATGATAATGGGACTTTCACAACGTACGATGTTCCTTTACGTAGATTCAATTACTAAATCTTCTTCTTGACATAGAAGCAATGAGAATTCCAAGAAGATAAATCCATTGCTGCATTTTGGGTGGCACTGTGCTCTACAATTAGTTTTAGATGTTCATCGTATTGGCAAGCAGTACTTCTTTGGATTATGAAAGTGATAATGATAGAACATTGCATTTTTGCTCGAAGTTCTCTGATTAAGTGTTAAAATACCATATCCCTTATACCTTAAAATGACCCAATTAAACCCCAAAACAAATCAGACTAATAAATGCACATAAATATGTTGTTTTGTGTTTTGTGTGTACAGGTACAGATATATCAAAAATTACAAGAAAAACGTCAAAAACGGGCAAGCACGGGAGGAGGGAACTGAGAAAGCGAGAACGGAAGCGTGAACATTAAGCTGGAAGACAAAGCCAGGAAAAGGTTAAAGTCATAAAATTTATAATACTCCAGTTACCCAATCTTGGTCAAAGAAGTCAACCATCAAAAAGACAAAACCCAAAATATGCCATTTAAGGCCCTCTCAATCTTGACCTATTGGATCATATAATAGGTCCTATAGCCTAAATGGCCACACTGATCCAAAGCCCATATACATATATAGCCACTTTGATAGCCCATATTACCATTTTTCATTTTGTATAATCCACACAAGGGCACTTTCAACACTTTCCTGTACTTTTTACTATTCTATTTTTTACCAATCTACACTTAAGATATCCTAAAAATCAAGCGACTAAAAATGCACTCTTATATATTAAACCCTAAGTTTAAATATTTTTACAGTTTTTTTTTTTTTTAGTTTTTATTTTAATAAGTGCGCGTAAGAACAATTTAATGTTCAATCGGTAGTCCCATATGTTTACCACTCACTCTTAACAATAGGGGCTTTCTCAATTGAAGGTTTTTAAAATGAACTATTCAAGTGTAGTACTTTGAATTGTGGCTAAAATGGTCCAAATTAGTATCTCCAAGTCGAATTAAGTTATATCAAGCAATCTATGCCACGTAGATATGAAGAAAGCACTAAAGGTATTTGGGTTTTTTGTACTATATCACTCAGTAAAGAAGCGCTATAAGTGAGCCTCTAAACGGATTGCCAGATGGGGAAATCAGTGTGTTGGTCACTTAGTGATACAAACGACTCAAAACTTTGCACACTATGATTTGGTTGATATAATTGGTGGATGGTGTTGGGAGCGTTTTTTAGATTTTGGGCATTGATGCGGCGAAGTGAGGCTTTTAAATGTTTATCTTGAACTACAATAAATTGGTATGGGAGCCGGTGGTCGCTGCTTGTTTTATCGAGTGTGGTTGTTTTTTCTGGTAATTTGCTTTTTGAATAAGTTGTTAATTGGTCTGTGGTGCGATTGGAATTACAGTGTTGCTGTTTTCTTAGTTTTGTGTGATTTTTTTATTCTTAGTCTCGCTTTATTTCTTAAGCTTCGATCTTATATAGAGCCTAATGTGCTCCTATAAGCCTATATTAAGCTAATTACTATAATGTGGTATTTTGGGTATCGCGGCTGGATTATTGCCGTAAGAGGGGGGTGGATGTGCCCATCATTACACTGGGAGACGTGGTACGTGGTGATTGGATCTCTGAATTTGCCCTACAAATCCTGGGACTTACCATTAAATTCATTCATGTCTTTTTGTATTTTCTTGCGTGTGCTCAAATTGGGTGTGATAATGTATGTGTCACAAAATTTACTATATATACACAATAATTGGGGTAATTTATTATTTCTCTATGTCAAACTTTATTTGTACGGCGTATGTTGGGGGGTGCTATGAATTGAGACAGTGGTGGGCTATTTTTGAGATGCTTATGCATATTAAGATTGAGCACTTTAAGCCACCTCAAACCCATCCCCACAACCCACAATACCCCCCACCCCCCCAAAAACCCCCCACACCCCCCACCCACCCCCACCCCCCCAACCCCCCCCCCCCCCCCCCTCCCCCCCCCACCCCCCCACCCCCCCCTCCCACCCCCCCCCCCACCCCCCCCCCCCCCCACCCACCCCCCCCCCCCCCCCCTCCCACCCCCCACCCCCCCCCCCCCCCCCCCCCCCCCCCCCCCCCTCACCCCCCCCCCCCCCCCCCCCCCCCCCCCCCCACCCCCCCCCCCCCCCCCCCCCCCACCCGCCCCCCCCCCCCTAACCCCACATGCTCACCCCCCTCCTTCCACTATAGTGTTTGTCACACCCCAACAAGGCGGAACCGCGAGGTGTAACATATTAATAAACATCACACAAGATGATAGATAAAACACCATACATGAATTAAGATAAAATAAGATTATCCGAATTACATCATTTTCTAAGTACAAGTTTAAAAAGTACAAATGACAATAGCTTAAAAGAAAGTAGACATCTTGAACATGTCCAATTGCAATGCACTAAGTTTCCACTTTACGAATGTCACCTGAAAAGCATGATAAAAATGGTCAACTATCGCAATAGTTGGTGAGCTCACATGATTATATACCTAAAATGGTTTTATAAAAGAATAGATGTCCAAACATAATTCCCAATTCCATATCAAGTTGCCAAAATAAGTCGTGAATCCAAACTGAGTAAAATTTCCAAAGACAGTTCTTGTTACCCAAAGTAACATAATTAAATCAATGTATATGTGCTATAGTGTTTATGCGAGGCACTACTTAAACGCATTCAGCCTTCCAGTTCTGAGTTCCATTCACTTAGTGTAGCAACCCTACACTAAAATAAGTTGCAAGTTCAATAAGTGTCGCAACATAAGTCTTATGTCCTAGTACTATGTTTTTTTTTTATTTTTCCACCCTTGTTTTTGTTGGGAGTGAGGAGGGGCTAATCTTGTAATAGCGCTATCCATATGTACTAACGTCTCAATCCTATTAAGGGGGATATAGTAAGCTATAAGTAGTGGCGGGTTCCAAGCATACAACAGCATACATAACAAGTTCAAGTTCAACACGTTTCCAAAGTTCAACAAGTGACTCAAGTTCCATACGTTCAAAACAAGTTCGAGTTCGAATATGCTCAAAAGTTTAAATACTTAAAAGTAAGAGTATAGCAATATCACACATCATGCTTTTCACCTCAAAAAATTTAAAACATGTAAAAGAGGGGTTGTGAGAGACTCACCTCAAAAGTTAGAGCAAAACGATGATTTTCCCGCGCCAATACAAACATGTAAGCACAACCCAAACGAATGCTGCACCCTTCTAACCAAGACCTAAGTAATTACATATACCTAATTAGATCCTATACGATATGCTCGGACAATATTAAGGTTCATTTGTTACGTCTTGTGTTCTCATTTGTTTCCAAAGTCACTTTTATCACAAAGCACAATTTCTACTAATTTATCCCAAATTTCCCGTCAATTTAAGTTTTTAATTGAAAAAGTTAACTAAATTTTCAAGTCAAGCTACTACTCCAGGTCAAAATTCCATGTTTTAGGTGTGTCCATGAATTTTCCCAAAAATTTATCAAGGACTTATACCCGACCATTTTCTATTCCGACTCTAAAAATGCAAAATATGGGACATGTAAAAAGTATTTTAATGAACTGAAGGTCTAAATCAAGGTTTTTTTATGACGGTAGGATAATGGAGACATCGCTAAATAAACACTTACAAGTGTCTCCTATATAAATTTCAATGATATATTCATCGTGGTTTATGATTTATGATCATTTTAGTACAAGGGTTGAAAAGAGATTTTCGGGCAGATTTGACACCTTTCACCATTTTGCAACTTTCACTAACCAAAAGACCTCATATTTTTACAAAGCTTACATTTATGGAAACTAGACTTAAAGTACTTGATTTTAGGCTCAGGAATCATGTCAAAACATTCATTTATCATTAACTTATGCTCCATTCAGTATGACTTAAAATTGAAATAGGGGCTGATTGAAATATAACACTGAGTAAAACAAGTCCAACTACTAACCCATTATGCAAAAACGACCCAACCAACTCCTAAAATAATTTTATACAAGTCTTAACATCAATTTAATCCAAAAATCTTAGTGGGTTCATGAATTAAAAGGCTCTTTTACATAAAAACTTACAAGAAGTGTCATAACTTTTAAAAATCAAGACTTTAAGTCACTTTTCTTGCATAGATCTTGTAACAAAACTAAAAACAAAAAAAACCAATTTTTTTGTACATTATTATCACTCATTTAAGAGTGTTTTACTAAGAAAATAATTTATCTCTAAAGATTTTACAAAAGAATGCATAAACATGCATGAAAAGTCAAGAAAACCTCATGTTTTAAAGAGTTTTAGTACAAGAAACATACAAGTCATCTTGCACCATGAGTTTTACCTTTGATTTTGCTCCTAATAATTGAAAATGATTTTGTTATGGCTGTGGTTAGGTCATGGCAGTAGTACAAGGACCAAAGGAAGAAAGTTTTGGAGATCTAGTTGCATGCATAAGTTGTAAGAGGTAGGATGAGGTGTGTTGATAAGAAATGGAGTTGAAGACAAGTGTTACTATGGTTGTACAAGTGTCCCTTAAGAAAGAAATATTTTGGTTGTATAGAGTGGTTTGGTCAGCAAAACAAGAGGTGAAGAAGTGGGTTGATAATTTTTTTTGTTATAGTCTGAGGTGTAAGTATTGGTTAAAAGGTTATTAAGTTAAAAATGTATAAGTGTGTACATTCGGTAATTACGTAAAGTTGTCGTAAAAATGTAATTTTGGGATCGTTTATGATTTGTTATATTTGTTTTTCCCATGTGTGTTGTCATTGTTTATAATGTATTATGAGATATCTTTGTCTTTTAGGACCATTAACCAGGATCGTTAGGTAAAAGGTGCGTTCGTATAACTAGGGTTCCGAGTAAAACAAGCGTTGAATGCAAAAAAAAGTATGACCACTTAAAAGTGACTCCATAAATAATTAGAAGAGTCAATAGTCATATGTTTGCTTTCGGTTACTGACCTTAAAATTGACGGATGTCACAGTTTTCCCTTGTTCAAGGGAATTTCCTCTTGAAATTTTAGTTGCTCGTCCTAAGCCGTAGCGCTCGCGAACAGTTGCGGATATTTGCGCTTAATCTCGTATTCTCGTTCCAATGAACTTTTACAATAGGAATCCAACTTCGTTTAAGCTTCTTGACCTCACGGTCCATGACTTCAATAGGTTCTTCAACGAAGCATAGTCCTTTATCGATCTTGATCTCTTCTAGCGGTACATGCAAGTTTACATCAGCCAGGTATTTCTTCAGGCTCGACACGCGGAACGTGTCATGAAAGCCTACAAGTTCTTGTAGTAGACGTAATCGATAAGCAACAGGACCCACTCGCTCGACAACCTTGACCGGTCCTACATATCTCTGTGAAAGCTTGCTTCTCTTATCGAAACGTACCACGCCTTTCCAAGGTGACAATTTGAGTAGTATTTTATCACCGACACTGTACTCTAACGGATTTCATCGATTATCGGCATAGATCTTCTGGCGATCTCGTGCGGCTTTTAATCTTTCCTTTATTTGAACATTATAGTTGTAGTCTCCTGGATAATTTCTGGTCCAAATAGCTTGCTTTCGCCTACTTCTGCCTAAGCTATGGGCGTTTCGAATTTCCTCCCATACAATGCTTCAAATGGGGCACATTTCACGCTCGAGTGGTAACTGTTGTTGTATAAAAATTCTACTAATAGTAGACGAGTATCCCAGTTTCCACCAAAATCAATTACACAAGCTCTAAGCATATCTTCTAATGTTTGAATGGTATGCTCACTTTATCCATCGGTTTCAGGATGGTAAGCTATACTTAAATCTAGTCGCATTCCTAATGCTATATGTAGTGGCTACCAAAATCTTGATGTGAAATAACTTTCACGATCAGATTAGATTGACACAGGCACACCGTGCCTTGTTACGATCTCGTTGATGTATAGTCTGCAACTTTTTGTCATTGGTAAATCTTCATGGGAACGGCTAAAGAAATGCACAGATTTGGTCAGTCGATCGACAATGACTCAAACCGAGTCATGTCCACTACTGGTTCCTGGTAACTTGGTTATGAAGTCCATCGTGATATTCTCCCATTTCCACTCGGGAATCTCTGGCTATTGAAGTAATCTTGAGGGTTTTTGGTGTTCTACTTTGACTGTAGAGCAAGTCAAGCACTCACTAACACACATGGCAATATCCTTCCTCATTCCAGGCCACCAATATAAGCCTCTTAGATCATAGTACATCTTGTCTACTCCAGGATGTATGAAATACCTTGTAGCATGGGCTTCATTCATTATCAAAGTTCTCAAATTTCCATAAACTGGCACCCAAATTCATTCAATATTTTTGCTGGAGTGTTGGCGCCCTTGGAAGCTTCGCTTTGAGCTTCCAGTATCCTAGCCTTAATGCTAGAGTGAATTGTCATGCTCGTAGCTCAAGCTCGTCCTAGTTTCATCCGCTCTTTCCTACTCAATGCATCAGCTACTACGTTCGCTTTACATGGGTGGTAGCGAATCTCGCAGTCATTGTTAGGAATTTAGTTTTTAGTGAAGTGACGATCATTATCGATCTCCCAAGCCTTTGTAATAGTTAGACAATTTTATGTATTACTTAGTAAGCTAACCGTGCCAAAGCATAGAAAGCCCATGGATAGCCTGGTTTATCTTTTGTATAAAAGCCTTCTCCACACATGGAGAGGGTGTTGGTTGAATCATTTTACACACACTCTTTAGTGTGTTTCTCCTATCCATCTCTCTCTCTCTCTAGCTTTCTCTCTAGATATTATATGTGTGAAAAATAGGAACCTACAATTGGTATCAAGAGCCTCGGGTAGATTAGTGATTGTGTTTGCTTATCTAGCTTATTTCAAGCTTATTTTTCTTTCAAAATTCGTCCTTGTTTTTTTTGTTCGAAAATTTTGAAAAAAACATGAATTATGGCTTTGTTTGTGGATAGATTCGAAAAAGACGTGTACTTTTGTGTTTAGAACAAGCTCAAGTAACTTATCTTGAAGTCCTACAACTTAATTCATCAACTTATTGTGTTTTTTAGGCTTTTTAGAAAGTTTTTGAAAAATTTTCATATTAGAGAGTTATCTTGTGTTCTTGGTAGAGAGTTGTGTATTTGCTATAATCTAAACAGGTACAATAGGTATGAAAACGACTCGTGTACTTGCTCGATAGTGACTTTTTTGGCATCATTCATTTTTAGCGAATTATCAGAGTAGAGAGTTAGTAGAGTAGAGAGTTAACAAAAGCACAGAGTTAGCAGAGCAGAGAGTTGTCAGAGTAGAGAGTTAGTAGAGTAGAGGGTTATCAGATAGCGAGTTATCAGAAGTAGAGAGTTATCAGATAGCGAGTTATTAGAGTAGAGATTTATCAGATAGCGAGTTATCCGAAGTAGAGAGCTATCAGATAGCGAGTTATCAGAGTAGAGAGTTAGCAGAAGCAGAGAGTTAGCAGAGCAGAGAGTTATCAGAGTAGAGAGTTAGCAGAGTAGAGAGTTATCAGTAGCGAGTTAGCAGGTACATTGAAGAAATTTTCCAAGGTCAAATTCAAACGGTATGTTGCCCAAATTTTTCCAAAGTAGCGAGTTGATAGAGACTTTCATATAGCGACTTGACATTCATTTTAGCGAGTTGTATTAGCGAGTTGTGACAGGGACAAATTGAAGACCTTATCTAAGCTAATTACTAAATGATACTCTAACGATTTTAAAACTCGTAGAGGTTTGCCGCTTCAGACTTTGACAAACTCGAACCACAATTACAATTAAGGACTTAAAAGACAATAATTCAACACAAACAAACCTTAATCTAAATCAATTAACATTCACGGTTTTTTATTGATATTGTAAAATCCCGCGAAAGACACAATTCTTTCTCGGTTTAAATCATAGATTTGTAAAATCCAATGAAGTATAATTTCATTCATTTAACCACATCATCAATCACTTAATCTACTTTAGATCCTTAATTTCATTTAAACATCAAACTTTATATGGTATCTTTAATTTGATTTACAAGCATGAGAGAGTTGCATTAGTTGACAAACAAATGCAAGGGGACAAAGCAATGAAAGTTGCATGACATCTTTTCAGTACTTCATTCTTGTCTAACAGGTTTCTTTCTTTATGATGAATCAAAATTCAGGAGTGTATCCGAACGTGATTTCATAACATCTTTGTGTCAAGATAATGAGACTTTCACAAAGATTTACGTTGTTACTTTTAGTAGATCAATTACTAAATCATATTGACAAGATGAATTCCAAGAAGATAAATCCTTGGCTTCTCTTTGGGATGTGACTTCAACAATTAGTTTTAGAAGTTCATCGATTGGAAGTACTTCTTGGATTATGACAATGAAATGATAGAAAAGCTTTTTGCTGAGTTCACTGATAAGTGTAAAATACACATATCCGTTAATACCTAAAATGACCCAATTAAACCCAAAACAGACTAAAAATGACAAAAATATGCTTGTTTTATGTTTTGTGTGTACAAGTACGGATATATCAAAAATCACAAGAAAAACGTCAAAAACGGGCAAGCACGGGCACGAGAACGGAAGAGTGAACAAAAGCTGGAAGCCAAAGCCAGAAAAAGTCAAATCTTTAGTCAACTCCAGTCAATCTTGGTCAACAGAAGTCAACCACAAAAGACAAAACCCAAAATATTCCATTTAAGGCCCTCAACTTTCCAAAAGTGATATAAATGGTCCCTAAGCCTAAATGGGCCACACCCGAATCCAAAAGCCCAAAACCCCTAGCCCATTTACTTTTTTATAAACCACAAGGGCCATTCCTGTCGGGGCCTAAAATGCCAATTACCAAAGTTATTTTAAACTACATCTTGGGAAAAATAAAGACAATGACCATTTATGCAATTTCCCTAAAGATTCAACTGAATTAACTCTTTTCAGTTAGAAAATTAGGCGCCAAAGGTGTTACTATTCACCTTTCTTCCCCGATTCACCATCCAGGGTAAAAGAGAGGGCAAATGGAAATTGAGGGCTCTATTGGTCAATTCATAAGGTCTACATCAATATGGCAGGGATAGATCAGTCAAATCAAAGGACTTCATTAGCTCACTCTCAAGCTTAGGACACGTGGCTATGGAAGTAGCACAAAGGGGCGTGGGTTTTGCACTAAACACACTCAGTAAAGAAGCACAAGTGAGCCTCTAACGGATTGCCAGCTTGGCAATCCGTGTGAGGTCACTTAGTGATCCAACGGCTCAAAACTTAGCCCCAATGATTGGTTGATCTAATGGTGGATGTTGATGGGAGCGTATAACAGATTTATGGCCTAGAAGCTTCTCAGTGAGGCTATAAAAAGTTTCACTCACACACACACAAGGATGTTAGCTTTTATCTTCTTTTTCTAGCCTTTTCACCTAGTGTAGTTTTTTTTGTAATTTTCTTTTAATCAGTTGTAATTGTCTTTTATCTAATGTAATCAGAGTTTTTAGTTAATCAAAGTTAGTGTTTGCTTTTAATCTTCTTAGTCTCTCTTTATTCATAAGCTCTCTAAAATAGCCAAACTGTCTCAATAAGCTAATAAGCTCATAATAAGCTCTTTCAGTCTATAAGCTGAAATAGAGCTTATTTAATTCAGTATTAATCATATCTAAACCTTTAATCAGCTTAACATATATTTACCTTAACTTGTGGATTATTGAGTTTTTTTTGGAAGTTTGACCAATTATGGAAGGGTCAAAGAAGGACTTAACTCCTAGCTTATTTATAAGCTAGGAGAGCTTGTAGCTGCCTTTTATTAGGTCCTCTTGTTTAGCTAGAGGAGAAAGTAAGTTTCATTTTTAAATTCCTTGTTCATTTTCAATTATAGCTTAATATTTACTTATATGCTTGCTTATTGCTTAATTGCTTATTCAGTTTGCTTATTAGTGCTTAATAATCCTTAATCTAGCTTATTAAGTATGTTTGTTCATTTTTTTTAGCTTAATCATCTTAGATCATAGTTTTCTATATAATTTGTCATTAAACCATAAAAAACCAAAAATAAGAAGTTATAGAATAGATCTTAATTCTAGCTTAAAGTAGTTGTTAATTTGTGTTAATTAGGTTTGAATTAAGCTAGTTAATGTCTGGTAATCAAGTTTTTCTAATTAGTTTTCAATTCAAGAGCTTTTCTAAGTCTGTCAAAAAACCTTAAGGGGTGTTTGGTTTAAGACTGTTTGACATCAAAAAGTCAAAATAAGTTTTGCAAATTGTTTGAGATAGTTGAGTTTTCATTTAAGATTAGTTTTAATAGAGTTTTTTAAAGCTTAGTTTGTAAAAATCAAAAAGTTATGGCTTATTTTAAGTATTCCTGCACCAGGGGAGTTTGTAGCTTAAGTTTGATAGCTTAAGTTTGATTTGAGCTCTTTAAGCTTTTGTGTGTGCTTAAATTTTGTTTGCCTCACTCCACTTGAGTGTTTCTAAGTGCAGGATTACCCCTTAGGTAACCTGCACTATTGGTTTGTGTTTATGCAAAGTGCATTAGTAGGAACTAAGGTGTTCTTACTGTCACTTTTGGCTTAATTTTTAGCTAAGTAATAATAGGTTTTAGCTTCTAAGGTTAGAGTAGGATTTAGATTAGGTATAGCTTAATTCATTTTAAGACTTATTTTTAATTTCCAAGCTTATTTACTGTAGTACATTTGCTTTTAAAAGTCACTAAAAAACCAAAAAACACCAAAAACAGTAGGCAGATTTAAATTAGCTTTTAAATTCCTGGTTCTAGCTTATAGGTTAGATTTTAAGATTGATATAGGTAGCTTATTAGTAGTTAAGTAAAATTCCATAAGAATAGTTTCTGAATTTGCTTATTGAGCTTTTGAGCTTAAATTAATTTTGAGCTTTTCATGCTTGTTTCTGAGTTTAGTACTTTGCTACTCAATTTCAGATAGGATTAAGTGTAATCTATAATTTTAGCTTTTCATTTCTAAATCCAGCACTTCATAAGCTTTCCATAACTCCTTTTCTTTTTAAATTTGAGCTTAATTTGAGCTTATTGCAGCTAATTTAGTAAAACTAAGAGCAAAAGCCCACTTTCTGTTTTCAGCTTATACATAAGCTCTTTTTGAGCTTATAAGGGGTTTTCAGTTCATATAGCTTTTATTAAGGTTGCTCACCACAACCTGTTCTACAACTTTTCTTTTTTAAGTTTTTCATGAAAAGCACTTTTAATTTCAATCTTATTTTTAAGCTAAAAAGGACTTTGTGTGAAATCGGGTCGGGCCTTCGGGGTAGTTTTTGAACTTTTTAAGTTGTCCTTCATTAGTTTGTTTGTTTGCACTGTTAGTCCTTTAAGCTTTTCATAGTTAGTCCTTTGTTAGTAATAGTTAGTTGGTTTAATAATTTTTATAAATAATTAGGTTTAGTTTTTAATTAGTTTAATTAAACTTTAATTAAAAAGTAAAAATTAGGGCTTTTATTTTTATAAAATTTCTTATCATTTTCTCTTTTTAGTATAATTTTTATAAAATTTTTAGGGTTTATATTTTTAGCATTTTTATTATTTTTAAGCTTTTAATTAGTTTAAATTTTAGAAAATTCATATCTTAAAATCTAAAAAGTCAAAAATAGTGATTCCTTTTTCTAAAATTTTCTTTTTTCTTTGTTTTATCTAGGAAAAATATAATTTCAATTATTTTCTATTTTTTTATTTTTTAGGATTTAATTAAATTTAAATATTTTTTAATTAATAAAAATTTCAAAAATAATCAAAAAAAAATATTTTTCTTTTTCTTAAAAATTTCTTTTGTCTTAATTTAGGTTTAGGAATTTAGTTTGCATTATTAGGACTTAATTTTGATTTACTTGTTTATTTGTCGCATTCTATTTGTTTCCCGTAAATCTTTTAAGTGCTTAATTGCTTTTAATTGTTCATTTTAAATTGTTGTTTTTATTTGGTAGTTATAAATCATAAAAATATCTTTGCTTTCATTCAAATCATAATCCGAGCTTAAACGAGGTTTCAATTGCACAAGTCGTTGGGGAAACGACCCGGGTGATCATTCTTCTCGGTTAAATATACGTATTATATATTATATTATATATATTTTTGAGAGTGAGTTTTCCTAAGGGAGTTTTCTTAATTGCTCTTAAGGTTATATTAGTATATATATTTTATAATGTATTAAAACTCACAATCAGTTTTTGGCGCCGTCGCCGGGGACTTGTGCTAAGATTCCTTTGTTTTTTTTGTTTGTTGATTTGGTTTGAAGATCCTTTCGTCCTCGAAAGTTTCATTCTTGTTATAAATATCAAAAAAATCCAAAAAAGTAAAAAATATAAAAAGTAAAAAATATTTTCTTTTTCTTTTTAGTATAGCTATCATATAAAAAATACCGTGAAGTAGTTGATTATTTGGTTTAAGTCTCTTCCGTAGAACCGTTAAAATTCATTTTTAATAAATATTCAAAAAAACCAAAAAAATAAATAAATAAATAAATAAATGTTAGTGTAATTTTTGTTTCCTTTTTAATTTCTTTATTTTTAGTGCATGCGCACTCGATCTCAAGCTCGTAATCGAAATCGTCGACAACAACAAATCTGTTGGAAAAGGTTGATAGCAATACCACTCCTGATTCAACAAATATGTGTCATAGGGGAGGAGAGATTGACCAGGATGCTGAGCAATATAAAGTAAAAAGTCCTTTAAAACCTCTGAAGCTTGTCAATTCAAAAGAAATGATTGAAAAAGAATCGTAAAAAGAACTTTCACTCAAGTTTTTTATTACTTGAAAAACCATTGTATTTCACTGAAATCACAATACAACCAAAGGAAGAAAGTTTTACGAAAGTATCAAACCATGTAAGAACCAGGATGCCTCCTGAGTTTTGTGAATTTTGGAGAAAATGATTTGAAAGCTCAGCATAGGCCAGAAACCACACTAATTTTTGCAACTTTGAAGAATCAAATTAAAAGTGTGAAGAAGCAAGTAATGAAGCTTAAATAAAAATGAAATAGAATGAATTGAAACTATTAACATCAAATTAGAACACAGTGTGTCTAAATTACTGCAGCAAATGAGCAACTACATAAAGAAAAATAAGCATTGAAATAGACTTACAAAGAAAACTTATGATTCAATAAAAAGACACGCGTTATGAATAAGACAATAGTACTCTTTAATTTTCTCAAATTAATCAAAATCTAGTCGATAAAGCGATATAAAAGCTCAGATTCAGGTAAACGGTTTTGCAAATGCAGTATTAAAAATGAATTAAAGTAGTTAAAAGGAAAATAGCGTGATACTAAGTTTTGCTAATCTCAATTTTCTAGAAACCGCCTTTACAACCATTTAGAAACCATTCAGTTGTCAGACAAATGAATGCGTTTAAGTCTGAACGACCTAGAATTTCAAAACCACGGTTTGCCTCCCAAGTTGATGAGAAAATTGTTTTGTTAAAACCAGTCACTCCTTATTATTTGCCTAAAGTTCGAGAATATGTGCGTGCAAAACCTCATCACATGAATGCACCTGGCTCATCTAGGAATAGTCAAGAAGAATCTTATAGTTCTAATGATATGGCTCATAATCATGACCTAGAGGAAGCTAGGAAAAAGGCACAAGAAACAAATAGGAATTCAAAACCTAGTGTGATGCCTTCTGTTAGACTACAAAACACTGCTAATGAAGTACTCCGAAACCCAAGAGAACAAAACAAACCATCTAGTAGTTTGCCTACATCTAAGAGAGTTGAGTAACAATTATGTATTGCCCTAAATGCATATCACTCTAGGAATTCTAGTTCATTTTTCATATTCCAAACATTTCTTTTATTCCTACATGTCATAAATGTGTCTTTAATGCAAATCATGATGCTTGTATAACAAAACTCCTGAATGAAGTGAATTTACATAAGGTTAAACCCTATAAGACTGAAAACAATAACGACCCCGTAGAACAGAAGAGTCATACTCAGAAACCTGGTAGGCAGATATTTTTAGGACATAGGTTTTCTCCCAAAAAGACTTCCGCTGTGTATGAGAAAACATCTCCTAGATCTTGTCTTAGGTGGAAATCACGGGTAAAATTTTCACAACTCTTGGTCTAAAGTGGATTCCTACAGGAAAATTATTCGACTCTTGCACGAGCAAAGTTGACAGTGAGCCTCCAAATGGTTCAAATGATGATATCACTAACCCATATGAATGCGATCAAACTCTTAATGTCAGTGCAGGTATTCTTAACTTAAGTGCATGTACATCTTGTAATCCTAAAAAGGAAAGACTCAAAGTTTGGTTGCCAAAAAGACTGATATCTCATAAACCAGTGGTTCAAGGGATTTAAATCTAATGCACATAAACCATGACGTCTGTTCACATCAGTTCAAGCCTCGCTCTTCAACAAAAAAATGACGTCTGTTCACATCAGTTCAGGCCTCGCTCTTCAATGACAAAATGACGTCTTTTCACATCAGTTCAGGCCTCTCTCTTCAACGACAAATGGCGTTTGCAGACAACACTTCAGGCCCCGCTCTCCAAAGAAAAGAAAAGTGTACGATTCAGTGCGCTTTATCTTCAAAAGAAGAGAAATCTTCTTGTATCCTATGTATATATTTAAAAACAAAAAGAAAAATACAAAAATATAAAACCTACAAAAACCATAAAAAATTAGAAAAATAGAAAATACCAAAAATATTTTTCAAGACATGTCTTCTGAAAATCGATAACATTTACGGACCTAGAAATGTCATTCAATAATGACACGGGTCTTTAAATGAAGTTCGAGCAGAAGTTCAAACAGTTTTAAAGCATGTCTTCATGGCTTGCAGTTATTTCAGACTGCAACCCGCTTTTCAATCTGAGGAAAGCATGTCGTCAAAAAGACAGCTGTTCCTGACAACGGGTAATTAATTTTTCCCGGGCATGGATTACTTCATATCCATGCATCATGGGTTATGAATACTTTGTACATAACCCTGGACTGTTTACAATAAGTGTACGTGTCAGTGCACTTATTTGTCAAAATAAGAGAAATCTTATTTTTATTAGTAAAAAGTTGTCTTCATAATGAATCAGTGTTTTCAGTTATCACAAAAAGATTTTCAAAGTCAATTCGACCACTCAAACAATGACTACAACTCTTTAAATAGAAAACGGGTCATTATTTGAGGGGGAGAAAGTGCCAGAAAATAATCTTTTAAAACGGTCTTTCAAAATAAGTCACGAAATAAACGGATAAAGTTTTTGATAACGACGGATAACAATTTAAAGGGGAGTTAATTTATATTAACTACAAGGGCTTTAGATGTCATTTGGTTCAAACTTTAGGGACTTATTTGCAATTTAAGACTTAGTGAATTCAGGCTTTAAACTACATACGACTAATATTGCCAACACCTCATAGTTTGTAAAAAGACTTAGGAATGTTTGGAAATTCTTTCATAGTTTTAAAATCTTGAAGTTGATTCTCATAGAATAGATTTAAGCTTATTAATTCTTCGAACACGATCTCAAGTATGGGTGCGTAGAAGGTTTTGCTAGTTCTGAGGTATCGAAATCAGCAAGGGGGAAGGAGTAGTTACACTAGAACGTACAACAAGTACACGTGATAGAGTCCATAGCCTTCTTTAATTTTAGGCCATTCCGGGAAGACAAATGTCATAACCGCATAGAAAATCAGTGTCTTAACTTGTTACTTTCGGGTATAGTATTTCATCCACATAGGGGAAGAGATATCTTGTTATTTTTAGTATGCATCATTTGAGATACCAGGGGGCAGATTTATTCTAGCGTGAGGAGATTGGTTACTGATTCAATTAATGCTTCCTTTAACGGTCAATCACTAAGCTTATTTTTAAAAGGAGTATAATATATATAAAAGCGGTACAATAGTTATGATAAGTATGGAAATTCCCTCATTAGTCAGTATCCGGCAGAAGAAATGTGTATATTTGAACTTAGTAGACTTAGGAATTACCATTTTGGACTACTTAGAGGGAATAATTGTGACATCCGGGACTTAGTTGACTTTGGTGTTACAATTTATATCATCACTATCTTGTAAGGAGAAATGCGGACATCCGGGACTTAATTGACTTTGATGTTACAGATTGAATAATTGTGTACTTTTGGAACAAAAAAAAAAAAACAATTTAAAATTTTTTTATTTTTTTTGGGGGTTTGGGGGTTTTTTGTTTTTATTTTTTAAAAAAAAATTTTTAACATCCCCCCCCAAGTCTTCTTAATGAGGATTGCAAAAAGGCTTTGAATCTACTCAAGAAATGATTGTTGGTTCGGGGGAAGCTAAGACAACTTCTAAATGGAGATTATCGAGACAGACTACAGATTGCTGACATGGATAAAATGACTGTCATTTTCGGTTTGAACATTTTCAGGTCCTGTCTCATACATAATCTTGTGAACACATTTTTATGTAGCGTATCTTTAGGTGTTAAGTGTCAATGTATAAATTTTTCATGAGTTTTTCGTTAAACTCAAAATCTTTCAAAATTACTAATACGTGACCTCACCACACACCCTCAAGTTTGAGGGGAGCATAAATATGTTCCCATTCGGCTTGTGATTAATCAGCATATTTTTCTCCCAGTTTTCCAACATATTCAAATCCATTGGTATCCAAAATATCAACGGGTTTGAAATTTTTGATAAGGGGAGAAAATGTGATTTAAATATGAAAACTAATAAAAATGTGATTTTGAAGACTCATGTGTATTCTCCTCCCTCCTTGTGCTAAACAGTTTTGATTAATCGATGCACATGTTGAGGGGGAGCGTTTTTGAAAATTAAAAAACAATCGAGGTACTACAAGCTTTGATATTTATATCACAAGTACCTGATTGAGTTTTTCAATTGGTTTTATGGCAAGGTGAATTGTACCAAAAAGACCGACCATGTATTTAATTTTATTAGAGTTATAAGGTTGGTAAGGTTAGGTATTAGTTCCTATGATCCAGCCAGAACCGGAGGGATCTACCCAGGGACAATCCACTAGTTAGTGTAGAAGTCATTAGGTATGACTAAAAAAGGAGTAAAAGTGAGAATAAGGGAATAGTGCCGACTGAGATGGAGCTAGTACTGGAACAAACCCAACAAGGTACTAGTCATGAAGTCTCGGTAAGCACCGAAGGGGTTGAAGAATGAAAAAGAAATGTAAGGATAAAGGGTGTAAAGAAAGAAGCCTTCCATACACTTAGGCAGAAATCGGGTCAATACATCTGCTGACAGAATCACAAACATGATTGCTGACATTGAAGATTGACATCATGGACCCAGTGATGCAATGCACAACCCTCCCTAGCCACTCAGAATCTCTCAAAAGATTTATGTTTCATTTCTCACGAAGACTAAACACGTTATCTATTGACTTTCTCACTCCGACTTAGTTGATATTGAAAAGGTGGCAGTCCGCTCCAGCCTCCGATCACTAAAACCAAAACGCATAATTGAGTCTAGAGCCAAGAGATCATTAATTAATCTCATTAGAACACTATTCCACATTACTTGTTCTTCACACAATGTTAAAACAAGGGTTATCATAAGAGTCCTACGCATTATCCTTGTGGTTTTTCCAGAACATCCGAGTGACACTTATGTGTTCACAATGAAGATGGAAATCCTGCTTGAGCCAACATCAAACAAGCTCATGGTAGGTGACTTGTGAGATCCTTAATGGGTCAACCTTTTGACACTGGATATCGAATCGGTCCAGATTATGAATTGACGATTGATGAATTTTGATAAAAGCTTAACACTCTCGATGCGTCACAAAAACACTTTCTCAAGTGACACGTCGATTGATTTTCAAATCAGTTTTCCTCTTCAATCGGTAAGATAGTAACTAACCGATTCACTCTTATCGTGCTGTCTGCTTTGAGATGTTTCGATTAAGAGAACAGGCAAGTTAGGTGATTCTGATGTTCATACATTGGAAGATCTGACACTTATACTGGAAATCCTATCAAGGAGATTCTTCTTAAGATTGAATCTACCTGATCACAGGTCGGTCCTCACTGGATCCGGAGGTTAATCCAACCAAACTCGGGCGAATGACAAAGCCATATTCGTCCACAAGCTTTATTGCTAACTGTTTTATTACAAGTTCAAGTAAAGATGGAGATGCAGATACCTCGTTCTAGCAGAGTCAAGTTCATAGCCACATGCTCATACTCAAGACTCAATGACTTTATAACATCAAGAAAGAATGACCCAAAGCTTCCGCAAACTCTGATATCAACTTCTTCTTCTGTATGTCAAAATGATGAAGTTATGAATTGATGAAGAAATACAAACATAAAGTCAAGCTTTCAAGATTACAACAAGTATGAGCATGTTGGCCCGAAAGTCACAAGCATACAAGATGGGGAAAGATCACAAGATGATGATTAGAGATTAAATTTGGCTGATGATCTCAAGAAAGCTCAAGATCACATACAATGACAATCTTAAAGAAACAAGCTCAAGCCATAAGTCAAAGATCACTACATAAAGATGCAAGATAAAAGATCAACTATTACACAAAAAAAGACGCAAGATCAAAACAAAAAGCTTCAATGATTAATGATCAAGGTCACAAGGAGAGATCTCTATGATCACCCCTTAGGGGGAGATTGTTAGAAATACAGAAAGTGTTGATCATTTATGAGATCTCAATGATCGTCCCTTAAGGGGAGATTGTTAGGAATTCAGTTTTTAGTGAAGTGACGATCATTATCGATCTTACGAGCCTTTGTAATAGTTAGACAATTTTATGTATTACTTAGTAAGCTAACCGGGCCAAAGCATAGAAAGCCCATGGAAAGCCTGGTTTATCTTTTGTATAAAAGCCCTCTCCACACATGGAGAGGGTGTTGGTTGAATCATTTTACACACACAATTTAGTGTGTTTTTCTCTAGTTTTGTCGCAACCATCTCTCTCTCTAACTTTCTCTCTCTAGTCTTATTTTGTGTGAAAAAGAGGAACCTACAGTCATAATCGCTGAAAAGTTCTATCCATCGTCTCTGACGCATGTTTAATTCTTTTTGATCAAAAAATGTGTTGCAGGCTTTTATGATCAGTGTAGATAACACTCTTTGTTCCACAGAAATAGTGTCTCTACATTTTGAGAGCAAATACCACTGCGCCTAACTCTAGTGGTGTAGTTCTTCTCATAGATTTTGAGTTGTCTGGATGCGTATGTTATCACTTTGTTTCTCTGCATCAAAACGCAACCAAAACCTTGGTTCGATGCGTCACAGTAAACTACAAAATCATCTGCGCCTTCGAGAAGTGCCATAATTCGCATTTCAAGAATTTTCGAACAGTTTCTCTTTTTTAAGCAACTCTAATATCAACTTCAAGTGAACTTCATGCTCCTCTTTGGACTTTGAATAAATCAGGATATCATCAATGAAGACGATGATGAACTTTTCAAGATACGGCTTACATACGCGGTTCATGAGGTCCATGAATACCGCAGGAGCGTTAGTCAGACCGAAAGGCATGACTGTGAACTCGAAATGTCCGTACCTCATCCTGAATGCAGTTTTAGGAATTTCTTCTTCGCGTACTCTTAACTGATGATAACCAGATTGAAGGTCTATTTTAGAAAAATACCGTGACCCTTGCAGCTGATCGAACAAGTCATCGATCCTGGGAAGAGGGTAGCGGTTCTTGATGGTCAGCTTGTTTAGTTCTCGATAATCTATGCACATACGAAACAAACCATCTTTCTTCTTAACAAACAACACAGGAGCTCCCCAAGGCGAAGAACTAGGTCGTATGAAACCTTTGTCTTGGAGCTCTTTGAGTTGGTTTGACAGTTCTTGCATTTTCGTTGGTGCCAAACGATAAGGTGATTTTGCAACAGGCATAGCTCTAAGAATAAGATCTATGCAAAACTCCACTTTGCAAGATGGGGGTAAGCCCGATAAATTTTTTGAAAGACACCAGGGAAGTTACGTACAACAGGGATATCTTTGAGTTTATGCTCATCTACTTTCATGGTCATCAACTGTTTCAGGTTTCTTTTGGGCCGTTCTCCATGAACTTCTAAAACCTCTCTGTTAGTTAACGGGATTTGGAGAATTTTCTCAAAACAAACTATCTTTGCCTTAAGCTTGGATAACCAATCCATTCCTACAATCACGTCGAAATTACTGTGTCCGAAAGGGATCAAGTCGATAAGAAACGTATGACATTCTAGTTCTAGTCCACATCCGCGGACCATCTTGTTGGTTTCTAACTTTAGACCGTTAGCAATTTAAATTTCATAATCAGGGTTTATAGCACTAGATTTCAAGTTATTCAAGGGAAAGAAGTCGGTAGAATAAAACTAAAATAGGCATCGGAATCGAATACAACGGTAGAAAATGATCGATGAAAGAAAAAGTACTCGTCATGACGTTTGGATCTTGCTGAGCTTCAGCGGTACCTATGTCGAAGGCACTATCACGTGTCTGATTCCCATTGTTCCCTTGGTCGTGCTTTCCTTTGATAGCACAGGGTTTGGGCGGTTCAGTCTCGTATCCGGTCTAGGTTTGTAAGATACAGATGTACAATAATTGGTGTCCAAGATTCGTTCATGTGTTGCGCGTGTTTCGTCTTGGAGACATGGTTTTAAATTTGTCCACAATATTTGTTGAGTAAGTAAGTTGACCAAAGTATAGTTCGAGTACCGTGCATTTGTATGATGCAGCTTTAAAATGAAATAACATTCTTTCAAACACAGTTGCGACGAAAGTTTCTATAGAGAAAAAGATAACGTTTTCACATATATAGTTTCAAAACTTCCACAATAATTGTCATCCAAAAAAATATGTCTGCCAGTAGTAACTTACAATAAGGTTGGTTTCCCAACATAAATCATAATAAAAAGGTTTTTGACCAAAAATGTATTTCAAGTAACATAAAATATAAATTTTTATCATTATTTTTATTGAAATATTTTTATTTATTATTTTTTTAGAAAAGTTGAAGTCGAAATAATAATTTTTGAAATTTTGAGTCGTAATAAAGTTTTTCAAAAATTTGAAGTCATAATAACTAAACACAATGATACCGATACAAAAGAGTTTATATTTTGATATTAAAACATTTTTCGAATGTGGGTTGAATAAATATATTCAACAAAATTTGATGTTTACATGTACCTTATAACACATAAGTTTTGACGCTAGATGGTGTAATCGTTGAAAAATACTAGTTCATCATGTTTTAAAAAAAGAAGTGTTCAAAAAGTATCTCACTTATACATGTTTTGTTACTAAAGGACTTCGACTCGTCTAAATAAGTACCATCTCCGAAACACGAATGCCAAGACGAAAATTGTTATCATGGTTACACAATTAACCAGTATCAAGTATAAGGTTCTCGTTCTCGTATCAATCCTTTTATCTCAAAAGGAGTCTCAAAGACCGTGGTTATACAACAGAGCGATTTATGTGACCATGTTGGTCGGCAAGTTGTTCCTGTGATGACTAATGATGTAATCTGACTTATTGGTTTAGAATACGGTGCGAGAGTCACTATAGTGTGCAATTACAGCTCATGTGCTTATATCACGTGTTTCCATCCTTGAGGCATGGTTCTACAAGTGAACAAAAACATTTTTTTGTACGCAAAAGGGAAAAATAAGATTATTTAGCAAAAAATTACACTTAGCCATACGTCAAAATCCAAAATTTTTAACACCGAACGTAATTAATCGCAAGGGTACAAAGTCTGAAATGTTTGCAGCCACTTAACCATAAGTCCAAAAGTTTAAAAAAGATAGATAAAAATCCATAAAAATATAATTAGAACCATGCTTGAAACACAAGCATCATAATGGACACCAACACCAAGACTAACACCAAAAATCCCAAAAGATAAGTAAGGACATATCACTCTCCTGCTATTCCTTCTCGCCTTATCTGCAATATCTAAGGCTCTAACAGTGTAATGTGACATCTGCACTGTCATTGATAACTACTCGAGCGATCACGCTCCTAGCGAGTTGCTTCTAAGGAAACTAATGACGTAACTCGTATTATCAAACGTCTTTTAAGAACGATGCGTTTAAGTAACAGGTTTTATAACATCCTGTGTTTTCAAGTCTTTGACGACATCAATAAATGTACTATTTATTGTTAGTATTGTACGTGTTTGCTTTAAATTGTAAACGTTAAGTTAAATCGCGTACGCCAAAAATTTGCGTTCAATGTAAACGGGCACCAAACAATTAAATGTTTACATCAAGCAAGGGTTATATAATTATTTTGAGGATAATTATTAACTTTGTTCATTTTATTTTTATCGGATACGTAAAGTGTATACGTTTCGCGATAAATTGCGTTTAGGCACTCCCGGAACCACAAAAACTTTTCTACGCTTCAACAAATACCCACTTTTATACCCAATACATAAAAGTTGCAAAAATATATCATATATATCCTATCTATGCCGAATTTATGGTCAATGGTACAAAGAAATACTAGAAACTCTTCCATTTGGTCAAAACAACAACATACTTCTTTAATGTACACCATACTTCATCATGTCCTAACCATACCTAGCATACTTTGACTAAGGGCCATACCTAAGACTAAGACCCATTACTTGAACCTTACTTTGACTCCTAGACCATGTCTTGCACCATACTTACATCTATACATAAGAGTTATATCACTTACATACATTAACACTTAGAAAAAAATCAAACATAACCTCCTTTTCCTCTCTATATTGCTTCGGCAATTATCAAGCACTCTACCAAACCCATATCAATTTTTATACAACCCATACACACTTATACACATCCATTATAAGTTATTCTAAGGTGATCCCAAGCATTGACTAAGCTTTTCCAAGTATTACTTAAGAAAAAGGAAGTTAGGGTTTTGTTAAGAAAACAAGGGTTATTATTTGTGCAAGCTTTGGTTTTGTGGCTAAATAAGGGTTTAGCACTAGCTTATCATCATCATCATACCTCATAAGGTTTACTTGAACTCTTTATGTTCTTATAATCTTCATTTTTTTTAAGCATATGTTATTTCTATTTAGTTTAATCACCATTTAGGATTTTATCATGAAAATGAGATTTAAACTTGAAATGATCATATGGATTACTTTTATATATGTTGTGATATTACATATATCATGTTAAAAATGATGATAAAATATTGTATCATGTTGTTTTGGTGTAAACATGATTATGGGATAATTAGGGTTTTTATAGTTTATTAATATGTTTCAAGTTAAAGAAATACTTAAGACAAGTTAAGGTTAATTATGGACTTATATTAAGGTTATAAGATCATTAAAATAAGGTTATATTATGATAAGAAAATATGAACACTTATGGTTATTATGTAACAAGTATAAAGTGGTAAAACATAAAAACAAGGTCAAAAATGAACCTATGAATGTCATGCAAACATTCTGTCCCAAAGTGCTTAAAAAATATATTTATTTTATATTTTTATAAGATAATACATTTCACGACGATTCCGAAAAAGTAAGAAACTTGTTAAACGGATTAATAACGAAAAAGTTACGTTAAAAACAAGTTATACGTTAATAAACGAAGTCGTAAGTAAATTTTTATAAAAACATTTTTATAAAAATTCCAAACAGCAAGTATTAATATTTTTAACAAATAATACATATTTTTAGGATTCCAAAATGATAAGAATCGTAATTTTTCAATTAATAACGAACGAGTTATGAATTTCGCGAGTTTACGACAATTAATACTTTTATAAAACTATTTTTATAAAAGTTACTATTCATGACAGAAAGTTATATTTTTTTAAACCTCATAAATATATAGACATTCAAAATACCGGAACGTCCTCGAAAGAATCACTAAAAACGGAGCTATAACGAATAAAATACGACGTTTTCGGGTTTTACGACAACAAATACGAATTTTATAAAACTCATGTCTGTTATGAACAGTAAAAGTTACTGTTCATCAGGGGACAAAATTTATGAAAATGTCAAATATCGATAACCCGTCTTAATACGAAAAGATGGGCATAAGAAACGCGAGAATCGGGCTTAAAACGCAAAAGTTATGCTAGTTTTACTAAAACGGTAATTATAAACGTTTTAACTTATTAAACACAATTTTACCAAAACCATTAGTTGGTGATTGAGCTATATAGAATATTATGTGGTTATCAAAGTACTATATTACTAGGGAGTTTCATAATAAGGCCTCTTCGGATGGCGTATCGACGAGTTGTTGGATTTACGATTTAAAGTGTCCTAACTCCTCGTACGTCATGTCATGACCTCTTTAATTATGATAGCCCGAACGATAGTACGATGTAACAACTATAGGATTATATTCAATGTTATCAATTAAAGTACTCGGTACTTATACGACCTATGATAACTTAGGTTGCATTTGATCGATTCGCGTGACGCGTTATTTGAGATATACTTGGCATTACTCACTCAAGGTGAGTTCATAGCCCCACGTTTTACATGCTTTTGTTTTACAAAGTTTTTGGGGTGAAAAACATGCAATGTTTTACAACTGGACACAAGTGGTTAAGTTTCACATTATGATTACATGTTGCCTAAGTAGCGATAACCCAATCTGAGCCCATTATCATGAACTGTTAATTACGAGCGCGAATGTTATAAATAGATCTATTGGGTTTGACAACCCCGTTCGGGTGATTAGCTATCACTAGTGAAACGAACGTATACCATGTCGAATATAGGATGTTGCGGGTTAAGAATTCACCACGGGCAACGGCCATTAATTTGGCATCCATACCATGTCAAGAATCAGTGTCATAGCTTAGAGCAACGTAATTACATTTTATTATGATATCTGCATCTGTTGCATTATCTCATACAACTTGGGAGATTTGTGGTTCCTACAATATTATGATTTATCAAACCTATGAATTCACCAACATTATTGTTGACGTTTTAAAGCAATGTTTTTCAGGGGATCAATAAGCACGAGGTGCGATGGATACATTGGTGGTTTTGATTTGGATGTCATGCATTAAAGATTTTGTCACATTTCATTTTGTTATCTGTCATGGGGCTGAAAATTCCTTTGTATTTTGATCAAGTGATCAAAGTTAAGCTTTCGGGTTATGGAACATTTACTTTGTTAAATCCAATGTATAGTTTTCAAACGAATTTTTGGTCGTTTGATTATGTATTTGTGTTATTGATGCTGAGAGTAGTAACACGCCCCGGACCCTTATTCCGCTGCGACCCAATTTGGGGGTGTTACAGATTGGTATCAAGAGCCAAGGTTATAGAGAACCAGGTCAAATGTTTTTGCTGGACTATAACCGTTTTCAAACATTGAATTCATACAAAGGGTTTTACACGGGACATACATATGTGCATACATTCATGCATACACTACTTGTTGCCTTTGATGGGTTGAACTAGAGCATTCATATTTGATACACAATGTTATTATTATAATGTATATTACTGTAAGAGTGTATAATATACTCATATAAGTTATTTCTGCTGGTCACAGTAGTCATGTCAGCTGATTCCGCGGTTACCTATACGTCTGTTCACTCTGAGGCACGATCTTGGAGTATTCCATCTGAGGATCCTTACGAGGAGGCTGCCCGACAGTTATTGGAGCAGGCACCACATTCTCCAGAGTATGTACCTGCGGACCATGTACCAGTATACATTCCGGAGCCTGAGCATCCTGAGGACTTAGTGCCAGCTGAGGACGAGACACCTACATCTCTACTACCACCATCCTTTCTAGCTCCACGGATTCGACCTCTTAGTCCTAGAGCACTCGAGGTTGAGATGAGAGATGTAGCATCAGCCTACTATCATTCAGTACACCCATCAGGGACTCCACCAGTATTACCTATCCCTCTACCAGCACCATCTAGTAGCCGCAGAGCTGATGTTCCCGAGGCTGACGCACCGCCTCGGAAGAGACTACTACTTACCACTCCCAGACCTGGGTGTGAGATTGGAGAGAGTTCTGCTGCTGCTGCTGCGAGACAGCCAGGACCCACTATAGAGACCAGACTCCTAGATACTGAGAGGAGGATGATGACCGCCCTAGAGTTGGTCAACAGGAGGATCAGTTACCAGGTAGATGTTTGCACTAGAGAGAGCTCAGAGTTTTGCACACGACATCACGATGCCCAAAAGGATCGTGCAGCTGTGAGAGCTGAGATTGAGATTTTGAGGAGAGAGAGACTTGCCTACGAGCAGGAGAGTATTCAGAGCCGTCAGGATTTGGCTAGATCTGAGGCTTACAGCAGGACCTTAGAGGCACGGATTACATTGTTAGAGACTGAGGCACGTCGCCACGAGTGGCAGCGTCAGGCTGCAGATGATCTTGCTGTTCAGCATATCATGCGTACCCAGGCCTTGGAGGCTGGAGCGCGCATTGACACCTTGGAGGATACTGGTAGCAGTTCCTAGACGTTGGTTATGATTGTATCTACTATGCAGTCTGTTAAGTTTTATGGGTTACTCCCAGCTAGCAGACGGTATAGATCTTTTGTTTTGGTTAGCTATCCTGTATAGATCTTTGTTTCCGATTAGCTATCCTGTATAGCCTACTAAGTATTACGGGTAACTCCCGGCTAGTAAGGCTCTAGGTTTATTTTCATTTTGTACCTAGCGATAGGAAATCGTTGTGTACCAAATAGATCATGTATATTTCCAGATTATATATGGAATGGATGTATTATGTTATGTCGATCTTGTGTTGGTTGTATATTTCGCTATGTGATGTGATCTTATTTTTATTTATGATGCATATGTTACGTCACGTTATGATTGTATTGAAATCTAACGGGTGTTGTGTTTCTTGTGATTGAAGAAAATGGCACCGAAAAGAGCCACGAGATCAACCCGAGCCCCACCAACTCCAAATGAACCTACCACAACTGTTACTGAGGCACAACTTCAGGCCTTAATTGACCAAGGAGTTGCTGCTGCAATGGCTGAAGCAGAAGCAAGCAGGGTTAGGAATGGCTACAATAGCAATGGTTCAGGACCAAGGCCAGCCCAAACTGCTCGCGAATGCTCTTACTCTGAATTCTTGAAATGCAAACCTTTGGACTTCAAAGGCACTGAGGGAGTCGTCGGACTCACTCGATGGTTTGAGAAAATGGAATCTGTGTTCAGCATTAGCAATTGCCCAGCAACTAGCCAAGTCAAATTCGCGACTTGCACTCTGCAAGATGATGCTCTTACATGGTGGAATGCCCATGTTAAGACCACTACTACTGAAGCAGCTCATGCCATGCCATGGGCAGCACTGAAGAAAATGATGACTGATAAATACTGCCCGAGGGGTGAGATCAAGAAAATTGAGACTGAGATGTGGAATCTTAAAGTCAAGGGCACCGATGTGGTGGCCTATAGTCGACGATTTCAGCAACTAGCTTTGATGTGTTCCAGGATGTTCCCAGAAGAGGTAGACAAGATTGAAAAGTATATCGGTGGATTGCCCGATATGATACTTGGCAGTGTAAAGGCATCAAAATCGAAGACCATGCAAGAAGTTATTGAGTTTACAACTGAGTTGATGGAGGATAAGACCCATGCTTATGCTGAACGTCAGGCAGAAAGGAAAAGAAAGAATGATGATCTTTCCAAGAACAATCAAAATCAACAGAATAAGAGGCAGAAATAAGGGCCAGGCTACACTGCAGGAAATCGTGGCAGGAATTCATACGCTGGGTCTAAACCTCTGTGTTTCCAAGTGTAACTACTATCATGAAGTCTTTCCACTTATGGTGCAATAACTGCCAAGAGGGTTGGTCATCTGACCCAGGAGTGTTTTTCTAGCGAGCGACCTGCCAATGCCAACAACAACAACAACAACAACAACAACAACAACAACAACAACAACAACCGTAACAACCACAACAACAACCGTAACAACAACAACAACAAACGCAACAACATGACAACAACAACAACAAAACGCGTAACAAACAACAACATAATCTGCAGGGCAATGGTTGTAATGGTTGCTTTGTGTGCGAGCTCAAGGCCATTTAAAAGTAATTGCCCAAGATGAGAAAAACAAAGACCAGAGTAATCAAGTTGGAAATGAGGGCTCCAGCGAAGGTGTATGTGGTTGGAATGCGGGGGCATAACCCGCAATGTCGTTGCAGGTAGTTCCTTCTAAAACAACCGCTTTTGCTTATGATCTTTTTGATTCGGGCGCGATCGACGTTTTTGTGTCTACGACATTTTAGCTCCCATCTGACATCACGCCATCTCTAGACCACTTATTATGATGTTGAACTGGCTGACGGCGGGGAGGATAATTGGGCAAAACACTATACTTTAAAGGGTTGCACATTAAACTTTCTAACCCTCCAATTCACATAAACTTAATGCTGTAGAAACTTGGTAGGTTTTGATGCATCATCGTATGGATTTGGTTGGCGATTAGTATAGTACTAGTGGTCATCCCCCTTGTGTGCGAGAAAGATTGTGGCTCGCTATTCCCTGGAAGAATTAAAACCTTAATCATACACGGTGATCGGAAGTACCCAGGGAAATGTGCACTCGATTAAACATATTTCGGTGCACTAAAAATGAAAAGTACATGGAAAAAAGGGTTTCCTATCTTTTGGCACATGTTACTACGAAGTTGTTGAAAGATAAGGCGAAAGAAGAAGCGACTTGAGGACGTACCCATAGTTCAAGACTTTCCTGAAGTATTTCCTGAAGACTTGCCGGGTCTTCCTCCGACTCGACAAGTGGAGTTTCAAATTGATTTGGTACCTGGTGCTGCACCGGTAGCACGGGCACCTTATCGATTGGCGCCTTCCGAGATGAAAGAGTTATCTGAGCAACTGAAAGAGCTATCCGACAAAGGCTTTATAAGGCCTAGTTCCTCACCCTGGGGAGCTCCGGTCTTGTTTGTCAAGAAGAAGGACGGGTCATTCCGGATGTGCATTGATTACCGGGAACTGAATAAATTAACGGTGAAGAACCGTTATCCTCTCCCAAGAATTGATGATCTATTCGATCAACTCCAAGGGTCGAGTGTCTACTCGAAAATCGACCTAAGGTCAGGTTATCACCAATTAAGGGTTCGTGAAGAGGACATTCCGAAGACTGCCTTCAGAACTCGATATGGACATTACGAATTCCAAGTTATGCCGTTTGGTTTAACCAACGCACCTGCTGTGTTTATGGACCTCATGAACCGAGTATGCAAACCATATCTGGACAAATTCGTGATTGTCTTTATTGATGATATTTTGATCTATTCCAAGAACAAGAAAGAGCACGAAGAACATCTGAAGATAATACTAGAGCTGTTAAAGAAAGAGGAGTTATATGCAAAATTTTCCAAGTGTGAATTTTGGATTCCCAAAGTACAGTTCCTCGGTCACGTGATCGATAGTGAAGGTATTCATGTGGATCCAGCCAAGATTGAATCCATTAAAGATTGGACATCTCCTAAGTCACCAACGGAGATTCGTCAGTTTTTAGGTCTTGCTGGATACTATCGAAGATTCATTGAAGGGTTTTCAAAGATTGCAAAACCGATGACCAAGCTCACCCAGAAGAAGGTTAAGTTTGAATGGGGCGATAAACAAGAAGCAGCTTTTCAGCTGTTGAAGCAAAAGTTGTGCAGTGCACCAATCCTTGCATTACCTGAAGGAAGCGAAGACTTCATCGCATACTGCGACGCTTCAAAGAAAGGTTTGGGCGCTGTGTTGATGCAAAGAGAGAAGGTGATCTCTTACGCATCACGCCAGCTAAAAGTTCATGAGAAGAACTACATGACTCATGATTTAGAACTTGGTGCAGTGGTGTTCGCTCTCAAGATCTGGAGACATTATTTATATGGAACTAAGTGTACGGTGTTCACCGATCACAAGAGTTTGCAACACATTTTAGATCAAAAAGAGTTGAACATGAGGCAACGCCGATGGTTAGAGTTGCTAAGTGATTACGATTGCGATATTCGTTATCACCCGGGGAAAGCAAATGTCGTTGCTGATGCTTTGAGCAGGAAAGAACGAGAACCACCGTTAAGAGTTCGAGCCTTAGTCATGACTATTAGCTTGGATCTTCCCAAACAGATCTTAAATGCTCAGACTGAAGCGCGAAAACCAGAGAACATTAAGAGTGAAGACGTTGGGGGAATGTTGGTTGAAAATGCTAAATTTCCAGAAGCTATTAGAGAACAAAAGTTGGAACCACGTGCGGATGGAACCCTGTGCCTCAATGGCAGGAGCTGGTTACCTTGTTATGGCGATTTGCGGACTGTGATCATGCACGAGTCCCACAAATCAAAATACTCTATTCATCCGGGTTCCGACAAAATGTACCAAGACATGAAGAAGCTATATTGGTGGCCCAACATGAAAGCCGACATAGCCACTTATGTTAGCAAGTGTTTGACCTGTGCTAAGGTCAAGGCCGAACATCAAAGGCCATCAGGATTGTTGGTACAACCTAAGATACCCGAATGGAAGTGGGACAACATCACTATGGATTTTGTCATGAAGCTTCCTAAGACATCTCAAGGCTATGACACAATTTGGGTGATCGTTGACCGGCTCACTAAGTCTGCGATCTTCACACCAATGAGAGAGACTGATCCTTTGGATAAACTTGCAAGAATGTACCTGAAGGAGGTGGTCACGAGACATGGAATACCTGTCTCAATCATTTGTGATCGCGACCCGAGATTCGCATCAAATTTCTGGAGGTCACTTCAGAATGCATTGGGTACTAATTTGGATATGAGTACCGCGTACCATCCACAAACAGACGGGCAAAGCGAGAGGACCATTCAAACTCTCGAGGATATGTTGCGTGCTTGTGCAATCGACTTTGGAAAGGGTTGGGTTAACCATTTGCCATTAGTCGAGTTTTCATACAACAATAGCTATCACGCTAGCATCAAGGCCGCACCATTTGAAGCACTTTATGGTCGGAAGTGTCGCTCACCTGTTTGTTGGACTGAAGTTGGAGAAGCTCAGATACTCGGTCCAGAACTGATCCAAGAGACCACTGAGAAAATCATTCAGATTAAACAAAGGATGCAAGCTGCTCGTGATCGGCAGAAGAGTTACGCTGACTTGAAACGTAAGCCAATGGAATTCCAAGTTGGAGACAAAGTCATGCTTAAGGTCTCCCCTTGGAAAGGTGTTGTACGTTTTGGCAAACGGGGGAAGTTGAACCCTAGGTATGTTGGACCTTTTAAGGTAATAGAAAGGGTTGGAGAAGTTGCTTACAAGCTTGAACTTCCAGAAGAATTGAGCAGAGTCCATAATACATTTCATGTATCTAATCTGAAAAAGTGTCATGCCGACGAACCATTAGCCGTTCCGTTGGATGGACTTAATTTGGACGACAAACTTCATTTTGTTGAGGAACCGGTAGAAATAGTGGACCGAGAAGTTAAACGGTTGAAGAGAAGTCGGATCCCATTGGTCAAAGTTCGATGGGACTCCAAGAGAGGTCCTGAGTACACGTGGGAGCGTGAAGACCAATTCAAAAAGAAATATCCACACCTCTTCGCCAATACCACACCATCGTCAAGTGCTGCATTGTGAGCCTTGAGGACAAGGCTCGTTTAACGGGGGAAGTCTATAACACCCTGTGTTTTCAAGTCCTTGACGACGTCAATAAATGTACTATTCATTTTTAGTATTGTACGCGTTTGCTTGTAATTCCATGAATTAAGTTTAAATCGCGTAAGCTAAAAATTAGCGTTCAATGTAAACGGGCATCAAACAATTAAATGTTTACATCATTCAAGGGTTATATAATTATTTTAAGAATAATTATTAACTTTGTTCATTTTATTTTTATCGGATACGTAAAGTGTATACGTTTCGCGATAAATTGCGTTTAGGCACTCCCGGAACCACCAAAACTTTTCTACACTTCAACAAATACCCACATTTATACCCAATACATAAAAACTACAACAATATACCCTATATATCATATAAATGCCGAAATTTTAGCATATATACAAGAAACTCTTCCACTTTGGTCAAATGTGCAACATACCTCATTAAAACCACACCATACCATGTCTAATTGACCAAAGACCCATCCCTAAGACCAATAACCCATCCCTAAGACCAATGACCATCCCTAAGACCTTAACATGTTCCCTTGACTTTTCCTACACCATATATGCATGTATCTTATAAGATATAGCTCACACATTGCATAAACACTTACCAAAAATAACAAAATCTCTTCCTTTGGGCTCTCATGGGCTCTCGGCTACAAAATCCATGCCCACACCCCCCCCCCCCCCCCCATTAATCCATATAATTTTTTCTACAACCCATACACTTCTATACACATCTATCCTAAGACATTCTAAGGTATTTCCAAGCATTGGCTAAGCATTTCCAAGTAATAATCAAGAGAAGGAAGCTAGGGTTTTTATTAAGAAAATAAGGGTTTTCTTAAGTGCAAGCTTTGGTTTCTAGTCTAAACACGGGTTAGCATTTTGTTTTCATTCATCATTCATACATTATAAGGTCTATTTTAACCTTTATGCTTTTAGTTTGAGTATTTATGCATTATGGTTATTCTTTGTTGCTTAAATCACCATTAGGATTTTATCTTGAAAATGAGATTTAATCCTTGAAATGATCACATGGAATTTCATTTTTATATGTTTTTGTTGTGATATTACATTTATCATGTTAAAAATGATGATAAAATATTGTATCATGTTGTTTTGGTGTAAACATGATTATGGGATAATTAGGGTTTTTAATGGTTTATTAATATGTTTCAAGTTAAAGAAATATATATGACAAGTTAAGATTAATTATGGGCTTATATTAAGGTTATATGATCATTAAAATGAAGTTATATCAAGAGGAGAAAACTTGAACACTTATGGTTTATATGAAAAATGGCTATATATGAACTTATAGTAAAATGGATAAATTATGAAAGTTATGTTTTACAAGCAATATGTTAGACTTGTAATGTTAGACAAAAAGGGATTCGAAAGACAACAATGGACAATGGACTTTAATGTATATTATAGGATTATAACATATATGGTTAATAAGACTTAGGTAAATCAAAGTGGTAAATAATGGAAACAAGGATTAAATATGGACTTATCCAAGCAATGTAAACATTCTGTCCAAATTCGTACATATGTATACTTGTAATATATTTTTATAAGATAATACAATTCACGACGATTCCGAAAAGGTAAGAAACTTGTCAAACGGATTAATAACGAAAAAGTTACGCTAAATCATGTTAATACGCTATTTAAAACGGTGCGTAGATGATATTTTTATACAAATCATTTTTATTAAAAATTATAAACTTCAAGTATTGATATTTTTTTAACAAATTTTACATATTTTAGGATTCCAAAATGATAAGATTCGTAATTTTTCATTTAATAACGAAACGGAGTTATGAATTTCGCAAGTTTAAGACAATTAATACTTTTATAATGTATTTTTATAATAAGTTTTAATTTTCATGTTAGAAAGTTATATTTTTGTAAACCTATTAAAATTATAGAACTTTCAAAAACGAGAACGTCTCGAAAATATCAATAAAAGCGGAGCTATAACGGAATAAAAAAAGATACGTTAATTACGATTTTACGATGAGAAATACTTTTATAAAACTATTTTATAAAAACACTATTCATTACAGCAACTTTAGTTTTTAAAACATCAAAAATATGATATAACTTTTAATTACGAGATCGTACTCGAAAGAATCACTAAAATCGGGCTTAAAACGCAAAAGTTATGCTAGTTTTACTAAAACGGTAATTATAAACGTTTTAACTTATTAAACACAATTTTACCAAAACCATTAGTTGGTGATTGAGCTATATAGAATATTATGTGGTCATCAAAGTACTATATTACTAGGGAGTTTCATAATGAGGCCTCTTCGGATGGCGTATCGACGAGTTGTTGGATTTACGATTTAAAGTGTCCTAACTCCTCGTACGTCATGTCATGACCTCTTTAATTATGATAGCCCGAACAATAGTACGATGTAACAACTATAAGATTATATTCAAGTACTCGGTACTTATACGACCTATGATAATTTAGGTTGCATTCGATCTTTTACGTGACGCTTTATCTGCGATATTTGGATTATCAGAACTCAAGGTGAGTTCATAGCCCCACATTTTTACGATTTCAATGATTTATAACTATGGGGTGGAAACATTCTTTGTTTTACAAATTGGACGCAAGTATTGATTACATGTTTGCCTAAGTAGCGATAACCCAGTTAAGCCCACTATCATGAACTGTCAATTGCATAGATGTAGTTGGGAATTACATTATGTGAGCGCGAATGTTATTTAATAGATCTATTCGGGAAACGACCTCCCCGTTCGGGTGACTAGCTATCACCAAGAACGAACGTTATAGCATGTCGAATTTAGGATGTTTTCGGGTTGAACATCTAATCGGGCAGAAATTGCAATATATAGTTTAATTGCAAGAAAGATCGTCGAGCTTCAGTGTCATGAGCTTAGTGTAAATGTAATCTAGTTTTGTGAGATCTGCATGTGTTGCATTATCACTAAAAAGTCTTGCGGTCCTCATATTATGATTTATCAAACCTATGAATTCACCAACAATTTTGTTGACGTTTTTAAGCAATGTTTTCAGGAGATCAATAGGCATGGGATGCCAAAGGTGCATTGGGTTATATTTTGGATTGCACGCTTAAAGATTTAGGTGCATCATATTTGGGGAAATGTATTGTCAACTTTTGTAATATTCAACAATGGACAAGTAAAGCTATATGCTTTTGTATTAAGTCTTTCAATTAAATCCAATGTATCATTTTAAACGACTTTTTGTGTCGTTCTTATATATCTTGTGCTATTGATCTTGAAGTAACACGCCCCGGACCCTTATTCCGCTGCGACCCAAATTGGGGGTGTTACAAGTGCCTTTGTTGGTTCAAATTAAATGACGAAAAACAAAATACCTTTGACATATATTATAACCATTTTCAAACAACGAATTCATACAACGGGGTTGTACACGGGACATACATATGTGCATACATTCATGCATACTAGTTGATTGCATTAGTGGGACTAGATGCATTCATAATTGATATACGTGTTTATATTATAGTACGTATATTACTATGAGGGTATATTGTATATATACAAAGATGAGTTTGCATTCTTTCGCGCAACTCTACAATTATTTATATAAGGGCTATTTATATAAGTAGGGGAATATTTCTTTAGGCAAGGTAGTACGATAAGCTCGTAGGTCCTAAGCGCTACCTAAACATTAAGCTATCGAATATGATACCTTACCATCATTCATTTATGCCATAAGTGCATACTCATATTTACCATACCAGCCTTATATAATATATTTATATAAGTTAAGTTCTGCTCGTTGCAAGCAGTTATGTTTTCATTATCGACGGTTACCTACACATTTGTTTATATTAATTCCGAGCCATAGAGATTCCAGTAAGCTTCTGATGAGGAGCTAGAGGGACCAATGAAGGATCAGCCTCTATCTGCTGATGCCTCACCTACAGCCCTATCACCAGGCTACATTGTTGACTTCGATCCGGAAGAGGATAAGGAGGACCCTGAGGAGGATCTTGCTGACCATCCTGCCGACGGATGAGACAATTCTGATGATAAGTCATCTGATGATGACAACGATGATGATGATGTTGAGAAGGATGAGGAGGACGAGGAGGAGGAGGAGCACCTAGCTCCGGCCGACCCTTCTGCTGTACCTACAGATGATCCTGTCCCCTCAAGCTGAGAATACAGAGGCATTTGAGACTGATGAGTCTACTTCTACACCACACCACCTCTTCACACCATATCATCTTGTCTTTTGAGACCAAATCCCGTATAGTATGGATGTCTATTTAACACCATACTCCACGATCACCATCTGCTAAGGCAGGCATTACCGAGTTTGCTGCTGCACTACCTTCATCATCACCACCACCAGAGAATGATAAGTCACTCAAAGATAACATAAGAGTCTAGCATCTAGAATCTTGAGAGTTAGGGACCCATGGCCTATAGACAAATAGATTTGTTCAGTATAGCTTTGTTTTGATTATTTTACACTAAAACTTGAGTTAATTCTCGTTGTGGTAGTGTAATAAGCTTGTACTCTTTTACTCATGTAAGAAGATGTATATTAAGTATTAACCTCACGGTTCGTTGGTTATGATCATGCTACTGTACCGATGGGGATTTATTTTTGCCATGGCTTGTTTGTTATCTTATAATATATGCATAACGTGGTTCTCACCTTACCTACTGGTGGGATCACGGAAGACTCGCGTTGTTCTAGTAGTGTCATGATTTTCCCTTGAATTAAAACTCCATATACTTTTTGTTCCATTGTGGACTTTTCAGGAAACCAATGACAACTGTTGATCAAGGGATGAGTGTTGAGGAAATTGAGCGGGTTTGTAGACCAGCGAGTGGCATAATGCTATCGAGCTAGGCTTTTTGCCATTTATGAGACAAAAACCAACATGGCCCGTAAGCCAATAGGTCAGACCGAACAACAAGAATACAAGGTAGCAGAGAATGCTAACAACAAGAGAAAGTGGGAAGATAACCACAATGGGCAATGTACTGTAAAGGGCGGGAATTGCAAGAGGGATAGCCACATGACCCGAGAGTGTAGGAATCCTACTGCTGCTAGGAATCAACGAACTCACACCTGTTATGAGTGTGGAAGTCTGGGACACTTCAAGAATATGTGTCCAATAGTGAAGTTTTAGAAACGTGTGGACAAAAAGATCAGCACTCTTTCCGAACGCCAGGCTGAGAACAAGAGGAAGTTGAATAACAAAACACTTCACAGGACATCAGAATCCAACAAACAGTCCCCGAAACAAGAGGTAAATTCTGGCAAAGCATCTATGTGCAGGGCACAGGGAGAAGAAATATTACGGCGAGTCCAAGCCATTGTGTCCTAAATGCAACTATCATCATGATGGTCCATGTCCTCCCAAATGCCACAGGTGCAACATAGTAGGCCATCTGGTCTGTAACTGTAGGAGACCTACAAACGACAATACTATTAACCACCAATGAGGCACGGGGACAAGTCAGAAGGTTAATTGCTATGAATGTGGGAACCAAGGGCACTACAAGAGGGATTGCCCAGAGCGAAAGAACCAAAGTCATAAAAACCAAATTGGAGGTACTAGAGCACATGGAGTGGTGCATACCTTAAGAGGATGAGAAACCGATCAAGGCCCTATCAACATTAAGAATGAGATCGAAGCTTAAAAGAGAAAGTTGACTAGCCTTGCCTAGCAAAAGCACTAGTTGGAAACTATCTTAGACTTTATCTCCTTAGGAGTTCTCGTTGTATTTCTCTAAAAATTTCAGTTGTACGAATAATTTCAAATTATCTATCCAATTATTGTATTAGGAGAATTTCATTAATATTTAAAAAATCTAGGGTTTCCCTTTTTTATATTTACTCTTACAAACTACTCTCACGAATATCATGAAATTATAATGCTATTTTGACGAAAATGAGCAATGCATTGTTAGTCCTCAATTATACATGGCCTGATCAACTATGTATAATTCAGGAAGGTACCATGCCGTGCTGAGAGTAGTCACTCTAAAAACCTCTTAAGGAAACAATTTTCTACTTATATCATGTTTTGTGTGCGTATTCATAGAATGTGTTTGCTTTTAGAAATCGAATTAGTAACCATATCAACTAAGCAAACCTTCACTCCGTCTTACTATAAAGTTGGCATCATCTTATACCAAATCCTAAGCCAAGACACATTACTAGTCGCCCTAAGACAATTTCGCTATCGAATTTGCTCGCCATTAGAGGATTTACTAAATCAACCATTCGAAATCAACTTAATGCCTGTAGAACTTGGTAGTTTCGATGCTATAATCAGTATAGATTGGTTGGCGAAATACCAAGCGATCATTGTGTGTGCCGAGGACGATTAGTTCGCTTCCCTGGGAAATGAAACCTTAATCATACATGGTGACGGAAGTTAACCGGGGAAAACCCGGGAAATGTGACACGATTAAACATCATTTCATGCACTAAAATGCAGAAGTACATGTAAAAAGGATTTCCTATCTTTTTGGCACATGTCACTGCAAAGGAGGTTAAAGACAAGTCGAAGAAGAAGCGACTTAAGGGCGTACCAATAGTTCGAGACTTTCCTGAAGTATTTCCTGAGGACTTGCCGGGTCTTCCTCCGACTCGACAAGTGGAGTTTCAAATTGATTTGGTACCTGGTGCTGCACCTGTAGCACGGGCACCTTATCGATTAGCACCTTCCGAAATGAAAGAGTTATCTGAGCAACTGAAAGAGCTATCCGACAAAGGCTTTATAAGACCCAGTTCCTCACCTTGGGGAGCTCCGGTCTTGTTTGTCAAGAAGAAAGACGGATCATTCCGGATGTGCATTGATTACCGGGAACTAAATAAACTAACGGTGAAGAACCGTTATCCGCTCCCAAGAATTGATGACCTATTTGATCAACTCCAAGGGTCGAGTGTTTACTCAAAGATTGACCTACGGTCAGGTTATCATCAACTGAGGGTTCGAGAAGAAGACATTCCGAAGACTGCCTTCAGAACTCGTTATGGCCACTACGAATTTCAAGTTATGCCGTTTGGTTTGACAAACGCACCTGCCGTATTCATGGACCTTATGAATCGGGTGTGCAAACCATATCTGGATAAATTCGTAATTGTCTTTATTGATGATATTTTGATCTATTCCAAGAACAAGCAAGAGCACAAAGAGCATCTGAAGATAATATTGGAATTGCTGAAGAAAGAGGAGTTGTACGCAAAGTTTTCCAAATGTGAATTTTGGATTTCCAAGGTACAGTTCCTCGGTCATGTGATCGATAGTGAAGGAATTCATGTGGATCCAGCCAAGATTGAATCCAATTTTAACAGATTGGGCATCTCTAACGTCCAACAACGCGGAGATTCGTCAATTTTTAGGTCTTGCTGGATACTATCGAAGATTCATTGAAGGGTTTTCAAAGATCGCCAAACCAATGACTAAGCTTACTCAAAAGAAGGTCAGGTTTGAGTGGGGCGATAAGCAAGAAGCAGCTTTTCAACTGTTGAAACAAAAGTTGTGCAGTGCACCAATCCTTGCATTACCTGAAGGAAGCGAAGATTTCATCGCATACTGCGACGCTTCAAAGAAAGGTTTGGGCGCTGTATTGATGCAAAGAGAGAAGGTGATTTCTTATGCATCACGCCAGTTAAAAATTCATGAGAAGAACTACACGACTCATGATTTAGAACTCGGTGCAGTGGTGTTCGCTCTCAAAATCTGGAGACATTATTTATATGGAACTAAGTGTACGGTGTTCATTTAGTTTCACGATCTAAGGAGTTTGCAACACATTTTAGATCAAAAGGAGTTGAACATGAGGCAACGCCGATGGTTAGAGTTGCTAAGTGATTACGATTGCGATATTCGTTATCACCCGGGGAAAGCAAATGTCGTTGCTGATGCTTTAAGCAGGAAAGAACGAGAACCACCGTTAAGAGTTTGAGCCTTGGTTATGACTATTAGTTTGGATCTTCCCAAACAGATCTTAAATGCTCAGACCGAAGCGCAGAAACCCAAAAACATTAAGAATGAAGACGTTGGGGGAATGTTGGTTGAAAACGCTAAATTCCCAGAAGCAATTAGAGAACAAAAGTTGGAACCACGTGCGAATGGAACCCTATGCCTTAATGGCAGGAGTTGGTTACCTTGTTATGGCGATTTGCGGACTGTGATCATGCACAAGTCCTACAAATCGAAATACTCTATTCATCCGGGTTCTGACAAAATGTACTAAGACATGAAGAAGCTATATTGGTGGCCCAACATGAAAGCCGACATAGCCACGTATGTTAGCAAATGTTTGACCTGTGCTAAGGTCAAGGCCGAACATCAAAGGCCATCAGGATTGTTGGTGCAACCTAAGGTACCCGAATGGAAGTGGGATAACATCACCATGGATTTTGTTACAAAGCTTCCTAAGACGTCTCAAGGCTATGACACAATTTGGGTAATCGTTGACCGACTCACTAAGTCTGCAATCTTCACACCAATGAGAGAGACTGATCCTTTGGACAAACTTGCAAGAATGTACCTTGATGGGAGGTGGTCACGAGACATGGTAATACCTGTCTACAATCATTTGGATCGTGACCCGAGATTCTGCTCTAATTTCTTGTGAGGTCACTTCAGAACGCTTTGGGTACAAATTTGGATATGAGTACAGCGTACCATCCACAAACAGACGGGCAAAGCGAGAGGACCATTCAAACTCTCGAGGATATGTTGCGTGCTTGTGCAATCGACTTTGGAAAGGGTTGGGTTAACCATTTGCCATTAGTCGAGTTTTCATACAACAATAGCTATCACGCTAGTATCAAGGCCGCACCATTTGAAGCACTTTATGGTCGGAAGTGTCGTTCACCTGTTTGTTGGACTGAAGTTGGAGAAGCTCAAATACTCGGTCCAGAACTGATCCAAGAGACCCCTGAGAAAATCATCCAGATCAAACAAAGGATGCAAGCTGCTCGAGATCGACAGAAGAGTTACGCTGACTTGAAGCGTAAACCAATGGAATTCCAAGTCGGGGACAAAGTCATGCTTAAGGTCTCGCCTTGGAAAGGGGTTGTACGTTTTGGCAAACGGGGGAAGTTGAACCCTAGTCGTTGGGACCTTTTTAAGGTGATTAGAAAAGACGTGGGAGAATAGAAGTTGCTTACAAGCTTGAACTTCCAGAAGAATTGAGCAGAGTCCATAATACATTTCATGTATCTAATCTGAAAAAGTGTCATGCCGACGAACCATTAGCCGTTCCGTTGGATGGACTTCATCTTGATGACAAGCTTCATTTTGTGGAAGAACCATTAGAAATAGTGGGCCGTGAAGTTAAACGGTTGAAGCGAAGTCGGATCCCATTAGTCAAAAGGTCGATGGAAACTCCTAAAGAGGAGGTCCTGAGTTCACGGTGGGAGTGTGTAACCAATTCAAGAAGAAATTCCACCACCTCTTCACCAAGTCCACACCGTCGTCAAGTGCTGCATCGTAAGCTCTGAGGTAAAGGCTCGTTTAACGAGGGTAGTCTATAACACCTGTGTTTTCAAAGTCATTGACGACGTCGATTAAATCGTAATAATTTTATTTTTAGTATTGTACGCGTTTACCTTATGATTCTTGAATTAAGTTTAAATCGCGTAAGCTAAAAATTAGCGGTTCAATGTAAACGGGCATCCAAAACAATTAAATGTTTACATCAAGCAGAGTGGTTCTATAAGTATTTTGAGGAATAATTATTAAACTTTGTTCATTTTATTTTTTTATCGGATACGTAAAGGTCATACGTTTCGCGATAAATTGTTTGGCACTCCCGGAAACACAAATACTTTTCTACGCTTCAACAAAATAACCCAAATTATCACCCATTACATAAAAAAATTAATAAATATATAATGTTTATCTTGTTTTCCGAAAATCATACAATCATATACAAATATTTACATGAAAAATGGGTCATTATACTTGCAACTTGGTCTAAATTACCACCATACTTCAATAATGGCCACACCATACTTACCATACCTTGACCAAGGAACATACTAGGGCCTTACCTAAGTCCAAATACCTTCCCTTGGACCTGCTTATGACTCCTAGTCCATGCACTTGACACCATACTTACCTCTAATTACTTAAGAGATGTAAACACTTACATACAAATATCACTTAGAAAAATTTTCACAATCTTTCTCTCCCATTCTACATATTGATTCGGCAAAGATAAGCAAGCAACTCTTCTAAATCCATAGCAATTTTTTATGCAACCTACACACTTATACACACCTATTAAAGTAATTCTAAGGTGTTTCAACCATTAAATCACCTTTGCAAGTGATAATCAAGAAAGCAAGATTAGGGTTTTCTTAAGGAAAATAAGGGTTTTCTTAAGTGCAAGCTTAGGTTGTAAGCCTAAACACGGGTTTTAGCATTTGTTTCTCATCATCATCATATCTCATAAGGTCTACCTTAAACCTTTATGTTCTTAGTTTATGAGTTTTTATATATATGATGTGCTATTTTAGTGATAATCTACCATTTTTGGAAATACTTTTGGAAATGAAAAATGTAATTTTTTTGTGATTATGATTTTATGCCTTTCTCAATGTATTGTGATGGTTAATATCATGAAATGAAGGATTTATAAGGTCTTGTACAATCTTTGGTTTAACTATATAAAAGTTATATGTAAACTTGTAAATAAAACGTTTAATTAAGATAGTCTATTGAATTTTCATGTAAAGTTATAACTTGTGATCTTGGACAAAATATAAACATATGGAATGTTTTTATGTATAAACATATAATTTTTATAATTATAAAAGTCTTGTGATAAATAGTGAGGTGAAAAGTATTTAAACTGTTATATAAATAAATTATTAAAAAGTTCATTTTGGGACAGTAGGTTTTCGAATTCAAATAGGGGATTTATTGTTTTATAAAAGAATACAAATAACGACGATTCCGAAAAGGTAAAAAACTTGTTAAACGGATTAATAACGAAAAAGTTACGTTAAAAACGAGTTATACGTTAATTAAACGGAGTTATAAAATGACTTTTATAAAATTTGATCAACAGCTAGTTTGATATTTTTAACAAATAATACATATTTTTGGGATTCCAAAATGATAAGAATCGTAATTTTTCAATTAATAACGAACGAGTTATGAATTTCGCGAGTTTACGACAATAAATACTTTTATAAAACTATTTTTATAAAAGTTACTATTCATGACAGAAAGTTATATTTTTGTAAACCTCACAAATATATAGAATTTTCAAATACGAGAACGTCCTCGAAAGAATCATTAAAAACGGAGCTATAACGAATAAAATACGACGTTTACGGGTTTTACGACAATTAAATCGATAAAAATATACATAAGGTCTGATGTGAACAGTAATTTTTACTGTTCCACCAGTTAAGGTCCGGAAATTCGAAAATGTCAATTTATTATAAATCTCGTCTTGATACGAAAGTTGATGGGGGACATAAGAAAAACGCTTAGAATCCGTGTTTAAAACGCGTAAGTTACGCCAAGTTTGCTAAAACGGAAATTATAAACGTTTTAATTATTAACAACAATTTTTCCAAACCATTAGTTCGGGTGATTGAGCTTATTGTATATTATGTGTTATCAAAGTACTATATTACTAGGGGTTAGTTTCATAATGTGGCCTGGTTATCAAAGTACTATATTACTAGGGAGTTTCATAATGAGGCCTCTTCGGATGGCGTTTCGACGAGTTGTTGGATTTACGATTTAAAGTGTCCTAACTCCTCGAACGTCATGTCATGACCTCTTTAATTATGATAGCCCGAACGATAGTACGATGTAACAACTATAAGATTATATTCAAGTACTCGGTACTTATACGACCTATGATAATTTAGGTTGCATTCGATCTTTTACGTGACGCTTTATCTGCGATATTTGGATTATCTGAACTCAAGGTGAGTTCATAGCCCCACATTTTTACGATTTCAATGATTTATAATTATGGGGTGGAAACATGCTTTGTTTTATAAATTGGACGCAAGTATTGATTACATGTTTGCCTAAGTAGCGATAACCCAGTTAAGCCCATTATCATGAACTGTCAATTGCATAGATGTAGTTGGGAATTACATTATGTGAGCGCGAATGTTATTTAATAGATCTATTCGGGAAACGACCTCCCCGTTCGGGTGACTTGCTATCACCGAGATCGAACGTTATAGCATGTCGAATTTTAGAGATGTTTTTCGGGTTAAGACATCATTGCGGGCTGAGTAGCAATATTATGCGAACAAGACTGTCGAGCTTCAGTGTCATGAGCTTAGTGTAAATGTAATCCATTTTTGTGAGATCTGCATGTGTTGCATTATCACTAAAAAGTCTTGCGATCCTACATATTATGATTTATCAAACCTATGAATTCACCAACATTTTTGTTGACGTTTTAAGCAATGTTTTCAGGAGATCAATAGGCATGGGATGCCAGGGATGCATTGGGTTACATTTTGGATTGCACGCTTAAAGATTTAGGTGCACCATGTTTTGGGAAATGCAATGTCAACTTTTGTAATATTCAACAATGAACAAGTAAAGCTATATGCTTTTGTATTAAGTCTTTCAATTAAATCCAATGTATCATTTTAAACGACTTTTTGTGTCGTTCTTATATATCTTGTGCTGTTGATCTTGAAGTAACACGCCCCGGACTCTTATTCCGCTGCGACCCAATTTGGGGGTGTTAGAATTTGTGTTTTTTGAAGATTGTATTGATGCTTTTCAGACTCTTAAAAAGAAGCTTACTGAAGCTCCAATCTTAGTTGTCCCGGATTAGAACTTACCATTCGAACTCATGTGTAATGCAAGTGATTTCATGATTGGTGCGATTCTAGGACAATGAAAGATGAAGCATTTTCAGCCTATACATTATGCTAGCAAGACTATGACTGAAGCTCAAATTCATTACACTACCACGGAAAAGGAAATGCTTGCCGTTGTGTATGCTTTTGAAAAGTGTTGGCCATATCTTGTCTTATCCAAAAGCATAGTGTATACGAATCACTCGATTTTAAAGTACCTTATAAACAAACAAGACGCTAAGCCGAGGTTGCTCCGGTGGGTTCTTCTCCTACAAGAATTTAATATCACCATCCATGATAAAAAAGGAAGTGAGAACCTTGCGGCAGACCATTTATCTAGACTTGTTCAGCTCGTTTGCAAGCAGTTATGGTTTTCATTATCGACGGTTACCTACACTTTGTGGTATATAAACATTCCGAGCCATAGAAGATTTCCAGTAAGCTTCTGATTAGAGCTAGAGGGGACCAATAAGGATCAACCTCTATCTGCTGATGCCTCACCTACAGCCCTATCACCAGGCTACATTGTTGAACTTCGATCCGGAAGAGGTAAGGAGACCCTGAGGAGATCCGCAGACCATCCTGTCCGACGTATGAGACAATTATTGATAATGAGTCATCTGTTATGACAACGATGATGATGATGTTAATAAAGGATGAGGAGGACAGGAGGAGGAGGAGCACCAAGCTTCGGCTGACCCTGTCTGCATGTAACCTACAGATGATCTTGTCCCCTCAAGCTAAGAATACAGAGGCATTTGAGACTGATGAGTCTGCTTCTACACCACACCACCTCTCCACACCATATCATCTTGTATTTTGAGACCAAATCCCGTGCAGTACGGATGTCTATTTAACGCCATAACTCCACAATCACCATCTGGAGACATTCATACGAGTTGTCTGCTGCACAACCTTCACCGTTACCACCAACCAAGAGAATGTTGAGTCACTTAAAGAAAAAATAAGAGTATAAGCATACTAGAATCTTAAAGGCCCCCTAGGCCAATGGGGACAAATGGTATTGTCAGTGTTATTTATTTTGTATTCCACTAAACTCGAGAAAAATTCGGTTAGTTTGTGTAATAAAAATCTGTAAGCTTTTACTCATGTAAATGAGTGTTTAATATTAACCTACGCGTGTTGGTTATGAACATGCAACCAGTAAGAGGGGGATTTATTACGCCATGGTTGCCGTTATCTTATATCCCTGCATAACATATATAAGGGATACGGATGTCAAGATTTTCCTATGGATAAAAACTTCATATACATTTGGTTCCACTGTGATTCACAAAAATGAATGTGGCGAACTGTTAATCAACGGGATGATGAGATGAGTAAAATTAAAGCAGGTTGTAGCCCACAGTGGTAATACTGTCCGAGGCTATTGCTATGAAATGTGTGGAATCAAGGCACTGCAGGAGTGATTGCGCCGGGAGAATAAGCAGAAAGAACCGAACAAGAAAACGACCAAGGATTACACACACAGCACTTAAACACTCTACGCATACGCCCACGTCACAGTCAACGGACTTGCAATTATTTGACCTGGATCTCGCACAGATCTTAACCACATAAACACGACTGCGGGAAACACTGCATCAACTCCCCATCGCGAGCAAACCATTTAAGCACTCTGGTATCGTACACATACATCTCAGGCTTCTCAGATCAGATAACATCACGACGATAACATCCTCCGGTTTTCACTTCAAATATATTAGACACACTCAGTCTTTCTCGAATATACACTACAGCGTGAAACTTCTACTCTCCTTAGTGAGTTTCTCCTTCGACATTTCGAAGTTCCGTGACCTTTGAAACAACACTATCACCAGATTGAGAACAGAATAGATATATTACAAGTTACAGTCTCTCCAGTCACTTCAAGAGTTGAATGTGTTAATCAGATGGTAAATGTCGAGAGTTCGAGTGTTATTTTATCAAGCACTAACTTAAGCGATTTCCTTACTTCACTCATATCAACGGACACATAGCTATTCTCGACCGGACCGTATACCAGTCTCTTTCAAATCATTCATACACGCGCCTCATTTTGAGAAACACTATCTGGCTTCAAGTAGGCATACAAACACATTTGACCACAAATAAACAGAGTTAGTGACTACTCATAACATAATAACTAACTCTATCTCAGTTCTCTGATATCACACATCCTCATATCACATACAATTTATGTATATATAAGTATACTGTGATAATACCATGACCGGTGGCATGAGAGTATCACATCTAAAAAAAAACTCTTGTTAAGAAAAACAATTTTTCTACTTATATAATGTTTTTGTGTGCGTATTCATAAAACTCGTTTACTTTTAAATCGAATTAGTAAAAACCAAATCAACTAAGCAACCTTCACTCCGTCTTACTATAAAGTTGGCATCCATCTTATACCAAATCCTAAGCGAGAAGGGAAGACACATTACTAGTCGCCACTAAGACATTTTCGCTAGTCTAATTGCTACGCCTTTCATTAGAGAATTTACTAAATCAACCACCATTCAAAATCAACTTATAACCCGAGAGAACTTGGTAGTGTCGATGCTATAAACGATATGTGATTAGGTTGTCTCGAAGTACCCAAGCGTACATTGTGTGTGCCGATAAGATTATCCACATTCCTGGGGAGAATGAAACCTTTAATCATACATGGTGACGGAAGTAACAGCCGGGAAATGCGACACATTGAAATATCATTTCGGTTCACACGAAAAATGCAGAAGGTACATGCTAAAAAGGATTGTCCTATCTTTTATTGGCACATGTCACTTGCAAAAGGAGGTTAAGACATAGTCGGTAAGAAGAAGCGACTGTAAGGGCGTACCAATAGTTCCGACGACTTTCCCGAAGTATCTCGCTGAGGACTTACGGTCTTTCCTACTTACACGAACAAAGTGGAGTTTCAAAATTGATTGGTACCTGGGTGATTGCACCTTAGCACGCACCTTACCGATTGGCGCCTACCGAAAGGAAAGAGTATATCGAGCAACTTGAAAGAGCTGTCCGACAAAAGAGCATTATAAGACCCAGTGTCTCACCCTGGGGAACACCGGTCTTGTTTGTCGAGAAGAAGGACGGACATCAGATTCCACTAGAGTGCACGAGTCATACGCACAATATTGACGATACGGGATAGCAATTCACACAAACCAAAACAGTAGGACAAGAACCGTACATAATTCACACTATCCCAGCACACAACGAGAATACATACATTTATTCTGATCTACAATCAGCTTAGCAAGGGACCGTGAGTTGAGATTGCGTAACAATCGCGAAAATCACGCGACCTAGTAGCTATATTCGCGTATGTCTCCCTATCAACAACTAAGCGCGACTTTTTACAGATCAAAGAAGACAGATATAAACGCATCAGACCTCTGACCACATCTCTCGCAACCCGTCGTGTTACTCGATCTGAGCCATTACTGACACGATCATCTAAGATTATGTCCGTTGAGAGTCCGTCACCCTCTCTTACACACAGACCGTTGCGAATTCATTTATAAACACGTTATTCAGAGCGTGAACCCAGAGATGATCTGAGAAAACAAACACCATAACTCTCGATCGTGACATACAGATATATCGTCGATCTTATGATACCACTCTTCACATTGACAGCAGCACTGATATATCTCGAGCGTTCTAAACACAACAACAAAACAGAGTCAACTCACACTTTGTCAGAACGCGAGCCTAACACAAGACAAGACTACCGACAAACTTGACTACTGACTGCAGTATAAAAGACTGAGTATAGTCTCTATCGAGTCTGGCACACACACACCACACACACGGCACCAAGAACACGATATTTTCCATTTTCTTTTTATTATACATCTTCGATCTCCCCGCCTCCCTCCTCTGAAAAAACTTCTAATTGAAGGTACTCTCTATATATTAGTTATTCCTCTTGTGCGATTTCACCACTGATACTTCACACAAATTAGTTGAACTTATTTTATACGAGAATACACATTTTACTAGAGAATATATAAGTATTTATAGAAAGGGAACTTAATGTTATATCTCATGAGACCAATCTGTTTTGTGAGTGACATTATACTATTCAGAGTAATGCACTCTTAGTACACACAGTCTATCACATGAACTTAGTTGCTACTAATTAAGAGAGGATAGATCATCATTATTTTGTTCTCTATAGGTACTGTGATTTTATATATATCTTCACATGGTTATAGATTTATTTGTAAGGGGTTATAAGAGAGCAACTATTCCTAAGTGACTGTAGGACGGAATAAGCGTAATGTGAGAGTACAGTGTGTGGTTGTGTGACGGTACATAAGTAAGAGTATTGTTGATGACACTAGACTTAGACAATGTTGACTTATGAAAGTAATGATATATGACTTGGAGCAGAGTGAAACACACAGTTCCACATAGAATTGAAGGAGTGGTGAGAAGATTTAAATAGAAACACTCGGAGACAATGGTAGAAGAAGGGTTTGGGTGAAATGAGGATCTTGATAAAAGAAGAGATAAGGTATGATAGTGCCTATGAATAAAACGAAATTAGAAATTCATGAGAAGACTAGACGACTCATGATTTAGAAAATTGGTGCAGTGGGTTTAGCTCTCTCAGATCTGGAGACGTTATGTATATGGAAACTAAGTGTAACGGACGGTGTTAACCGATCACAAGAGTTTTGCCAACACATTTTAGATCAAAAGAGTTGAACAATGAGGCAACGGCCGATGGTCAGTAGTTGCTAAGTGATATACGATTTGCGATAGTTCGTTATCACCCAGGAAAGCAGATGTCGTTGCTGATGCGTTTGAGTAGGAAAGATCGAGAACCACCGAAAAAAAAATAGAAATGAAAAAATGGAAAAGATAAGATAAGAACGATCTGCTGCTATTTTCTCTTTTATAACTTCATGCGTTAAGTCAAAGTAAACCTCTGAGTGTGGATTGGGCTTTGATAATATGAAGTTGGCTGCAGCAAAAAGGAGTTGGGCCGAGCCCTTGCTTGCATTTCTATATCTGGGCCTGGATAACTTGGTGGGCCAAGTTGAGCTTTTACAAGTCTTGGGCTGTTAGATTAGGTGCTGCTTTTTATTCTTCAAAGGCTTGTTAAATATTGGCTTTTGATAAATATGGGTCGGTCCGACCCATATAAATGGTGTCGGGCTGGCCCAATAAGAGATACAAGCACCGTCAGACTCTGATTTTCGTGCTCTTTCCAATGGCATGCTCAAGAAATATTAACGACTTCGTCTTGATCTTGAAAACGCGTAAACGTCTTCAAATCTTAACCGAAAGACTCTATTTTTTGCTTTGTTTTCCATCCTTTGTCCCTACAAAACATAACAACACAAAACAAACATATTTGCAATATAAGTAAGCATATTTTAGTGTAATTAGTCTAATTTATAGTGTTTTCTAGGGTATAAATGATGTGTGTTTAAGCACACATCAACGACATTAAAGACATGCTTTTTCTTGCAGTTCAACATAAGTTATTCCAACTTGACGGTAGTGATATTGTTGACTTGATTATGGCCCTTCGTATGTTCACAAGAAGTCTTATCATTAAACGTCGAGTCGAGGATCTTCAGCTTGGTGTAGAGAGTTACCAAAAGAAGCTTAATATCACCAAACCTCAGAAGACCTTTCCTGGAATCGAATTCAAAGAACTTTACACTCCATCATACAAACCACTAGGGGTAATCAATGAAGACTTGAACAAATAAAAAAGAGTGATGCGGGCTGATGAGCTGTACAAGTTCTTTAATGAGACATTCAATACTGTTCGTGATGAGCTTTATCACATAATACACGATTTTCATCTAGGATACAACAAGGATGTGTCTAGGAGAAAGTGGACGACTATAGAAAAAAGGAGGTCAGAGCTTATGGTCGAACTTATTGACAAGCAGATGCGATAAAACAGATCATAAGGAATCTAAAAAGATTGGTGGGTGCTCAGGAACTCGAGATGGACTACAAACTTATGACACGAACCGAATGATCATCAGGTCCAATCTCAAATCTTATCTTGTGAATAATGTAAATATGTTTTTAATACCCTCTTAAATTGTGGGGGAGCATTAAAATGTTCCTAATAAGGCTTGTTAATAATCGGAAGATTTCTCTCCCCAAATAGTTTTTCAAACATATTTAAATTAATTGATATCCAAAATATTAAGAGATTTGACATTTTTGATAAGGGGAGAAAATTTGATTAAAATATATGGCTAAAGATGTGATCTTAAGGACTCAAGTGCGAGCTTCACCCTTTATGTGCTAAACATCTTCGAATATCAATGCATGTGTTGAGGGGGAGCATTTTTAAAAAGTAAAAACAATCGAGGTATAATTGTTTTACCTTATGTCACAAGTACCTTGATTGAGTTTTTCAAATGGTTATAAGGCTATGAGAACAGTACCAAAAGACCGACCATGTAATTAGTTGGAGTTATAAGATGGTTAAGATTAGGTATTCGTTCCCATGATCCAGCCAGAACTAGAGGGATCTACCCAAGGACATTCCATTAGATAGAATAGAAGTCATTAGTATGATACAAAAGGAGTAAAAGTGAGAAAAATGGGATAATGCGGACTAAGATAGAGCTAGCACTGGAATAAACCCAACAAGGTGTTAGTGATGAAGTCTTGGTAAGCATTGAAGGGGTTGAAGAATTAAAAGAAAATGTAAAGATAAAGGGTGAAAAGAAAGAAGCCCTCCTTACACTTAGGCAAAAACTGGGTCAATACATATGCTATCAGAAACACTAAGTTTACATACACTCTTATACTTACAAAATTTCTTTCTTTCTCTCCCTTTTAAGCTCAAAACCCACGGCTCATTAAGCCCTCCTAAACAAATCATAAATTTTTTTTCTACAATCCATACAAGCCTATACACATCAATCCTAAGACACACTATAACACCCTGTGTTTTCAAGTCATTGACGACATCAATAAATTCACAATGTATCTTTTGTATTGTACGCATTTGCTTAAAATTGTAAACGTTAGGTTAAATCGCGTACGCCAAAAATTAGCGTTCAATGTAAACGGGCATCAAACAATTAAATGTTTACATCAAGCAAGGGTTATATAATTATTTTGAGGATAATTATTAACTTTGTTCATTTTATTTTTATCGGATACGTAAAGTGTATACGTTTCGCGATAAATTGCGTTTAGGCACTCCCGGAACCACAAAAACTTTTCTACGCTTCAACAAATACCCACTTTTATACCCAATACATAAAAGTTGCAAAATATATCATGTATATCTTGTGTATACCGAAATTTTAGCCATTTATTCAAGTTATATATAGTAAACTCTTCACTTTGGTCAAAAAGGACACCATACTTCTTTAATGCACACCATACCTAGCTTACTTTGACTAAGAACCATACCTATGGCCATCCCTAAGACCAAAGACCATCACTTAGACCATGCTTTGACTCCTAGACCATGTCTTGCACCATACATGCATCTATACTTAAGAAAGTTAGCACATTCATGCTTTAACACTTTATAAAAATCAAACATATACTCCCTTTTGCTCCATATTAGGCCACGGCATCAAGCACACCACCACACAAACCCATATCAATTTTTATACAACCCATACACTCCTATACACATCCATTCTAAGGTATTCTAAGGTGATCCCAAGCATTGGCTAAGCTTTTCCAAGTATTACTTAAGAAAAAGGAAGTTAGGGTTTTGTTAAGAAAACAAGGGTTATTATTTGTGCAAGCTTTGGTTTTGTGGCTAAATAAGGGTTTAGCACTAGCTTATCATCATCATCATACCTCATAAGGTTTACTTGAACTCTTTATGTTCTTATAATCTTCATTTTTTTAAGCATATGTTATTTCTATTTAGTTTAATCACCATTTAGGATTTTATCATGAAAATGAGATTTAAACTTGAAATGATCATATGGATTACTTTTATATATGTTGTGATATTACATATATCATGTTAAAAATGATGATAAAATATTGTATCATGTTGTTTTGGTGTAAACATGATTATGGGATAATTAGGGTTTTTATAGTTTATTAATATGTTTCAAGTTAAAGAAATATTTAAAACAATTAAGGTTACTTATGGACTTATATTAAGGTTATAAGATCATTAAAATAAGGTTATATTATGATAAGAAAATATGAACACTTATGGTTATTATGTAACAAGTATAAAGTGGTAAAACATAAAAACAAGGTCAAAAATGAACCTATGAATGTCATGCAAACATTCTGTCCCAAAGTGCTTAAAAAATATATTTATTTTATATTTTTATAAGATAATACATTTCACGACGATTCCGAAAAAGTAAGAAACTTGTTAAACGGATTAATAACGAAAAAGTTACGTTAAAAACAAGTTATACGTTAATAAACGAAGTCGTAAGTAAATTTTTATAAAAACATTTTTATAAAAATTATAAACAGCAAGTGATGATATTTTTAACAAATTATACATATTTTTAGGATTCCAAAATGATAAGAATCGTAATTTTTCAATTAATAACGAACGAGTTATGAATTTCGCGAGTTTACGACAATTAATACTTTTATAAAACTATTTTTATAAAAGTTACTATTCATGACAGAAAGTTATATTTTTGTAAACCTCATAAAAATATAGAACTTTCCAATACGAGAACGTCCTCGAAAGAATCATTAAAAACGGAGCTATAACGAATAAAATACGATGTTTTCGGGTTTTACGACAACAAATACGAATTATATAAAACTCATGTCTGTTATGAACAGTAAAAGTTACTGTTTATCAGATGAGAGTCAAAATATTGAAAATGTCAAATTTATGATAACTCGTCCATTAATCAAAGATGGACATAAGAACGCGAGAATCGGGCTTTTAAAACGCGAAAGTTACGCCAGTTTTACTAAAACGGTAATTATAAACGTTTTAACTTATTAAACACAATTTTACCAAAACCATTAGTTGGTGATTGAGCTATATAGAATATTATGTGGTTATCAAAGTACTATATTACTAGGGAGTTTCATAATGAGGCCTCTTCGGATGGCGTTTCGACGAGTTGTTGGATTTACGATTTAAAGTGTCCTAACTCCTCGAACGTCATGTCATGACCTCTTTAATTATGATAGCCCGAACGATAGTACGAGGTAACAACTATAAGATTATATTCAAGTACATGGTACTTATACGACCTATGATAATTTAGGTTGCATTCGATCTTTTACGTGACGCTTTATCTGCGATATTTGGATTATCTGAACTCAAGGTGAGTTCATAGCCCCACATTTTTACGATTTCAATGATTTATAACTATGGGGTGGAAACATTCTTTGTTTTACAAACTGGACGCAAGTATTGATTACATGTTTGCCTAAGTAGCGATAACCCAATTAAGCCCACTATCATGAACTGTCAATTGCATAGATGTAGTTGGGAATTACACTATGTGAGCGCGAATGTTATTTAATAGATCTATTCGGGAAACGACCTCCCCGTTCGGGTGACTAGCTATCACCGAGAACGAACGTTATAGCATGTCGAATTTTGGGATGTTTTCGGGTTAAAACATCATTGCGGGCTGAGTAGCAATATTATGCGAACAAGACTGTCGAGCTTCAGTGTCATGAGCTTAGTGTAAATGTAATCTAGTTTTGTGAGATCTGCATGTGTTGCATTATCACTAAAAAGTCTTGCGGTCCTACACATTTTGATTTATCAAACCTATGAATTCACCAACAATTATGTTGACGTTTTTAAGCAATGTTTTCAGGAGATCAATAGGCATGGGATGCCAGGGATGCATTGGGTTACATTTTGGATTGCACGCTTAAAGATTTAGGTGCATCATATTTTGGGGAATGTATTGTCAACTTTTGTAATATTCAACAATGAACAAGTAAAGCTATATGCTTTTGTATTAAGTCTTTCAATTAAATCCAATGTATCATTTTAAACGACTTTTTGTGTCGTTCTTATATATCTTGTGCTATTGATCTTGAAGTAACACGCCCCGGACCCTTATTCCGCTGCGACCCAATTTGGGGGTGTTACAGGGGCCGCCTGTCTGTTTTGTCAGTTTTTGGCAAACTTCGAAAAATCATATAAAATCAACCCTAAGTCTGTAGAAGTCATGCCACCCGCCATTTCTAAGAGAATTGAGTCTACTTTCTTTTAAAGGAACTTCCAAGATTTTATTATTAAATTAAATAAGTCAAAAATGCAAAATATTACATAGTGGTCAAAACTTTATGTTTCGTTTTGACGTAAAACTTGTAGTTTATTTTTTCTTTCAAGCCAAGTATTTCTAGTCAATGTATCTTTGAAAAATGGTACATTTATATTTTCAAGACATTGATCTTGATTAATTTTTAAAATGGGGAGGAAAATATTTTATTTATGAATAAAATAAAGCTAAGTATACATCATTGTATTTAATACACAAAACGACGACGAATATCTTTATGTGCATGCTAAATGATTATGTGTATGTACTTGTATCGTATTTTTGTTAATAGATATTATTAAATGAGCATTGCTGCTTGTAATTGAGCTACTTATTTATCTAAACACACATGCCTTGTACACTATTTATTTGTTAATAGTTTTTCGGATTATCCCTAATAGGAATTACGTTAGATCTCTTGTGTTAAGTTGCAAAATTGTTTGTGCACTGTATATAGGCATAGATTACTATATTTACAAGTGTTACATAAACATCTTGTAAATCATTTTGAGTGTAGTAACCCATTTAGAAATGAGAGTTAAATAGTTTGTCAAGTGTGTGGAAAAATAATGTCCTAAGTTCATATTTTAAAACCCATCATTAAAATATTTTCAACACATTATCTCTCTTCCAACAAAATGTCTAAATATTTTCATCATCTTGCGTTGTTTGACCTCGGGTTGGTTAAACAAAACAAAAGATTATATTAATACATTGGTAATTAAGTAAATGAAAATATTTTTTTTAACTTTGCTTGTGCTTGCATTTGTTCTAACATACACACATAATTATATTCTTTTTATAAACGTATAGTATTTTACAAAAGATGTGTGTTGTATAAAAATGGTTAAGAAAATCATTAATATACTCATAAAATGTCAAAAACTATGCATACTATACATATCAACAAATAGTTTTTCGCACAAGCAAAATATATGACAATCTTGAAGTAAGAAATTAACTTGTCATTATTCATAACCTCACCTCACAACTAGTCTTAGAATTAATGGAACACACTATGAAAATCTTTATTTGTTTTCTTTTAAAAAGAGTGTTCGTGAGGGTCAAGAAAGATTTCGAATATATATCGATTCATTATTCAAATTATGATTGATATTATTGTCGAATCTAATTGACAAGTTTTCGAGTATGGACAAGAAATCGGATTCTTATTTGTCTAGCTTTAAGATTATATCAAAATATAACAAGAGATATTATCTTAAACCTACATACTCAATCACACTCGATTGATATGAAAATAACGACATCCCTTTCCAAGATGATAAGAATATGCATCAGATCATAACTCACACTTGTGTAGATGATGTCATATTGAGTCTACTTGTCCAATAGTTGTGTTCCAAATATTTGGCAAATATATGCATAAAATACACAATGAAGTAGGATTGACGACTTGAATATTTCATCCGAAATACTCAAGTAATTTACCTTGCAATGCAATTGGTAAAGTCGTTGTTTCCGAAAAGCCAAACATGAGCAAATGCAAAACATATGACTTTGCTAAACTATTGTCAAAAAGCACAACTCAAAACTCAAATTATCCTCTCATCAAAACTTTATCTTACTTTACCATATAAGCATAATATTTTTTCTTCACCAAATGAGAACCATTTAACCATCTAAGGTTAGGACTAGGAAGATTTGAACATATTCCACAAACCATTATCGTGCTTTCTTTCAATAAGTGATCATAAGAAGATTTCGAATATGAAGATGATTATTATTCAAACGATAATCAATCTCATCATTCAATCTAATTACAAAATTAGAATATGAACATGAAATCGAGACTAAGATTTATCTAGATCACAACAATATCAATCAAATAACCATAGATATTTTTCTGTGTCTACATGTTTAACCATCCTCGATTATTACATGAAATCACGAAGTCGATTGCAAGACAACAAGATCAGTCATCGAATTAAAATTCACACTTGCAATGAAGATGTTTCATTGAGTCTAAAGTGTTCAAATGTTGTGTTATTAGCTATGGTCAAATTATACATGCTAAAACTGAAACTCACTCTATGTTGTATTGATGACTTATGAATTTCCATTGGGAAACTCATAAGTACTCCAACTTGATAAGCAAGACTTGGATGTCATTCCCAAAAACTCAAACCAAGAACCCTTATAACTTATATAAGTTTCTCTTAATAACCTAATATCAACACCATCTTCTAAATAATGAAAAAAATGTTCCTTGCCCAAATTTGGCACCTCCATGGATCGATGGATCCTTCGTCCTAGATTCATCTTCGGTTTAGGTAGATCCGCCCTTTGGCATTAGATTTAAACATCTTCCTCTTGTAAATCTCTTGCTTAAAAGTCTAACATAGATGTAACTAAACTTTAGTTAATCATCATTATTTCTAACAAGAACAAAACACAAGTTCTATTAAGGTAATTAACATTAATTGGATTCTTTTATAAAAGACATGCAAAGGTGCATCTTTGAACACTTCTCAATATAGAGTATTACACATTGTCACTTTTATGCTTACTCCCTAGGTCCTAGTTGACTCATTTTTTCTTATTGCTAATACAACTGCATGCTCTCTCATTCAAACCTTAGAATTACACACTTCTTGATTAGGATTATGTGAACCAAATTAAAGTACGTTTGTTGGAGTCATAGTGCCTTGTATGGAAAAGCATTAATTTTATCTTTGCTACATTTCATTAGGCAAATATAGGAATCTCTATTTTGTCTAACATGAGAATGACTACTGGAGAATCTATTGCACAAGAAATTCAATTTGACCTAACGGTTGAATTGCTTCCAAGAGTGAAGGTTGGTTTAGGTTTAGTGGTATAAAACCTATAAAACTTGTCGTGTTTAGCCTGAATTGAGCACCACTAGTGATAGTCTCATATTAATTCTCTAATTTGATTAAATGGCTCTTTTAAATATGACTAATGGATAGTCTAAATCGATTGACTTGTATTTCATTAGGAGTTGAACACTAAGCAAAGTAGAATAGGTTTCCCCTTAGTCATATCTGACTACTGCATTTTACATATGTGCTTTGAAGTTTCAAGATGATAACGTGCTCCCACGTAATGCAATTATATGCTTTCATGTTTGTCTTGATGCTCAACGTGTATTTGCTTAGCTATTGAATGCATGTTTGTTGTAAAAGCATTTGCCTTTTTCTAGCAATTTAGATAAAATATCTTTTAGTTTATCTAAATAACACATGCTCCTAAGTGCTAATTGTAACATGTTATACATGTTATTGGCATTTAAAATTATCATATTTTGTATGCGTCATTTTACATGACTTACGTGTTAATTGTGCACCTACACTATGTTAGTTTAAATGTATGACAATTTATATTTAAATGTCATATAGTCTTACACATTAATCTTGTCGATTATTGTGTTGATGCATGCTTAGATAAACTTACATGCTTAAATCTATATATCTTATGCATCTAGGTATATATCTTCTCAACACTTGATATCTATTCTTCGCGTCCGTGTCACAAATGTAAAAGGTCAAAAGAGTCATAAAACGGTTTTATATCTCCTAGAGTCTCAACTCATAACTTTCTCTTAATCTTCATTCTTGTTTTTCCGAATTCCATATTTTGTCCAGGAAAAAACCTTTGTTATAAATCTCACTCCTTCTGTAGGTTTGACAACTTAAATATTTTATCCGAAATATTCAAGTATCTTTAACTTGCGATCGCAAACGTTAAAAGTCATATCCAAAAATCCATATTCAAGACTTTGAACAACATAAGTTAAAACGCTCTCCTTTTCTCTTCGACGGAAACATCCTTTTCTCTTCGAAGAAACATTATTTCTCTTCGACAAAAACATTCTTTTCTCTTAGACGAAAACATTATTTCTCTTCGGCGAAACATTCTTTCTTTTCAACGAAAATATCCTTTCTCTCCGATGAAAACATTTTTTTTTGACGAAAACAGTATCTCTTTGACGAAACACTCTTTGTCTTTCGATCACACATCTTCCTTCTCACTCAACCACGCCTCTTCAACCATAGAGATGGCTAATATCTTTCCTCCACTATTTCCGCTACCACCTTTAAGACAACCGTATACCTCGTTGTGTGATTGTTCTATGAACATTCTCAATGCTCAGGAAGAGGTACATAACTTTTTGAGTATAGTTTATCGTACGCTAACCACCATCCATTTTAACATTGTCAAGCTCGTCGTCTCTATGTTCGTTTGTACAAAACAAACCGATGATACGTCACCATTTCCTTCGAGACAATGTCCAAAAGGAAACATCTCCATCAAAAAGGTTGCATCTGAAGATAACATCGCCGACATTCTTTCTGTACCCCTCGAGCGTGAATCACTAAATTATCTTCGTTAAGGTTTAGGAATGATAGAACACATTCCATAAATCGTTCTTTTTTTTCAAGTTTCGATTCTAGTCCGTGTTCCATTCTGTGTCGTAACAACTTAACTACTTCATCCGAAGTACTTTAAGCAGTCCGGCGGCCCCTAGATCTATTCTGGCGGCCCCCAGATATATCTGGGACCGCCGACAGCAGCTTGTCATACCATTCATTTTTTTAATATCATAACCTAACACTTCCTCTCTTCTGCTACGAGTTGACGTCTACTCCACACCCAAACCTATACCCAATATCTCTCTATAGATCAATGGGTCATCCTCATATCCTAAATAATGAAGTACTCTTGATTTAAAGACTACTTTAAGTAAAAGGTTATGTGCTCTTGGAATGTCCCAAATAATGAAGTAATCTTTTTTAACTTGAAATTACTACTAAAGCTAAGAGTTGGCGTTCAGAATTACTTTAGTTAAATATGTTTATGTTTATTGTAAATTAATAAAATATTAAGTACGTTAATTGTTAAAGACATTTATAACATAAGTAAGCGTTCAAAAAATTACTTTAGATGTAATATGTTTATGTTTAATGTAAATTAATAAACATGAAGTCCTTTAAATGTTGAAAGACTTATAAAATAAAGTAAGTTATATCTTCTGGCTATGACATGAACAAAATTCCTTGAATTGTTCAAAGGAAAAATAATGTATACTTAACATGTTATATCTTTTGAAAGATATGTACATAGAGTTCTTGAACTAGTTATAGCCGTATACATTATTGCATGCAAATAGGTATTTAAATACTAAATTTTCAATTTGGTTTGACACAATTGATTAGTATGTAACCTAAAGTATTATGTTTTTTAAAAGGATTATGGTATAGTTCACAATTAAATTAATCATAGATACCACATATTTATGGTGTGTCTAGAGTGATGAATCAAATTCTTTGGAATTATTTGTTTTTGATAACTTAAATATTTTACCTCCAAAATCTGTCAAGGTTTGTAATTAAGTATGTCTTGTATATACTCAATAAAACTCCAACCTAGAAGGTTAATAAGACACCATCATGATTATGGAATGTGATGACTCACATTAAGTCTTAAAATTGAAGTTCTAAATTTGTTAAAAGTCTTATGAAGAATGACATTAACAAACTAAACTCAGAAACTGTCAATGTATCTTGCAATGTCCTTCTACATGCTAAGTAATTATAGAAGAGTCTAAAATTACAAAAAGCAAGTGGAGCGTTTTTAGATCTTAAAGAGATTATAATACAAAATACATAACCTTCTTAAACATACTAGTAAATATCATACCGAGGCTTTAGATGAAAATGTTAAACCTCATAATGATATAATTCTCGTTCATAGATCCGCAAGGATACCTCAAATATTTTATTGATAAATGTTATATCATTATTGAGGAATATGAGTCACGGGATCATGGCGAACATGTTAATCATTAAAATACATTGAATTTTGAATTTGACATCATGGTGAAACCATTAATATGCATTGTTGAATTTTAAATTTGGTAAATGACTCAAACTATAAATGTTAAGATGCTGTCCACAAAATAATCATTTTTGGAACTTGATTGATCTTTAACTAAACGGTTAAACTTTGAAGTTAAAATGAGTTTCTTTAAAGAGAAGAAAAACCCAAGTGGGTTGGTTCTTGGTTTCAAACTCATAAGGACAATGTTGTACACATATTTAATGCATGCATTATGATAGGATTTTTAATCATACGCAAGAAATTGTTTTTTGATTAAACATTCTTTCTATGCACATTAATTATATAAAGATGGATAATTGTCATACTAGGGTTCATATTGATGAAATATGACAAGGGAAAATTTATAACATTCCTTGAATGATTACTATTGCGAGGACGGTTAGTAATCAAAGGAGTTTATGAATTCATATAATCTTTATGGAGTGTACAAACGGCAAGAATCCAAGTATGGATTATTGCAAGCATCTAGGAGGATAATCTTATGTTTATTGTTAAATAAAGATAACTCCTGAGTATTCCTAAAAGCTAGTGGGAGTATTATGTTCAATTTTCTTTCACCTGAAAGATTTAGGAAATAAAAAAAACAACATAAAAACTTGAATATATGTTTTATTTCTTATGAACATACTGCGGTATATAAAATCTAACACATTTGAAATACCATTTAGAAAAGTCTAAATGGATACGAATCTTTTGATAAGATAGAACATGAATGAAATCTTAAGTTAGACTAAAAGATTCATTATGTAGAGGAATAGTTGTATCATGCATGAATGCAAGATGATTTGACAACATTGGTATTATCGGAAGAAAAAAAAAACCCCCCCCCCCCCCCCCTTATAGACTAATATTTGAATTGAATATTTTAATGGAATATGTTTAGATTTGAGAACTCATTCCTAGAAAAATATAAGGATATATATTGCAACAATTTGTTGTGCAATTAGAATAAACGAATGAACTTGGAGTTCATGAGGTGCCAAACATTATTAAATATTCATTGTTTACGGATTTTAAAAGCATGGGGTTGTTTGTGTACACAGATGCTAAATCTAATTGAGAATGACACTCAATACTATTCATGGTATTATTTCATTTTTGATGATGACCATGTGGACTAGTTGTGCTCAGGGTTCTAAATAGCGCGCTATAGCGGCGCCATAGCGCGAGGCGTGGCCTTCACGTTACGAAACAGGCCAAGACGTCATCTTGAGGTGTGGCGTGCAATAAAGCTCGATAAGGCGCCATAAAGCGGGCTATAGCGTGATTTTTTTTGAAGCTTTAAAAAATTTCATGGATTTGAGCTTATTTACAAGTATTTATGCTTTGGGTTGTATGGGATTCGGGCTTAGTAACTCCGTTACTCAATTTTAAGCCTAGTAGCTAACTAATATTGACCACTCTATAAATATTTTTTGTCGCCTTGAGTCACACCTTAGAAACGCTATGACGCAACGCCTCACGCTAAAGCTGTGGCTGAACTTATGCCGCTAGCACGCTTCACGTTTTTATAAACTCGGTGTGCTTAACTAAGAGCATAGTTGCATTATACATTAAAGAATAAGAATGCTTTAAATTTTTAGAAGCTGTGAAAGATGATTGTTGTCAATAGTTGATGTCACACACCTTATAAGATATAGTATGTCAAGATATTGGATATATATGAACAAACATTCATCATAGATATTCAATAACTTCACTTATTGAATTCTTGAAATAAGTATTCTCAAAATGCCAAAAGATCAAAGCTAGTTGAAATTAATGTAATCTATGCCTTGTCAGCAAGTACAATCGTCGTATTTTGAGGTATGATTCGTCAACTAGAATTATCATGCATTTGATCTATTTAGTATTTGGATAAGGGATATTAAAATAATTTATTAGTGATAATGATACGTGGTATGAAGTTATATTTGATATAAATTGTGTCCTATATTCGCATGTTTAAATCCATAAATAATAATAGTTATTATTCTAAATTAATCCATTGTCGGTTAACAATATGGGAATATTGTTAAGTTAAGACAAATCTGAGTGATTGGTGATATTTTAGATATTAAGGATGTGTCCACCAAACTCACATGATATTCATATGATGAATATTGGATTTCCTCAACTGACAAGAATATTAATTTATGGATCGTCATCATTAAGTAAATCTTGTAAGTGATTTTATTTACTAAATCCTTAGACTTGAGATGCAAATAGGTCTTGCATGTGTGGATAATCCTTCTTGATGTAGTTTAAGTTATCCTAAATAAGGTAGCTAATAAGGACTATTTTCAGAAGTGATTGTGAAGCATATGACTTGACACTTGTATTCAATAAAGAATTTATTCCTTCAATAGTTGAAGTATGATGCCACTGGGCCCCTCGTAGGGTTAATCAGATGTATGTGTGGCCGCACCCAAAAACTCATGTAGATATGTCTCAATGATTTTTGGTAATCTTGATTAATCATATATATGAGAAATAGAATCGTTATATAATGGAATGACTTAGATCCATATCCATTTTTAACACGGTATCAGTAACAAAGGGATTGTAAATACATAAATCATTTATCTGTGACTTTATGAAACCACACTCGGATATTTATGGGAGCATTGACGTGTTGCTAGACCCTTACCAATGTTATTATATTATTTGGTACATGTCAAAGTGGGAGATGTTGGATTATGTCCACGTAAAATAATATATGTCCGAAAAGTTTATTCGAGCCTACGGGGACGCACGCGTTAATACGTAAAACAATTAATAATAAATATATTAAATGTAATATATTTAAGTGATAAAGCTTAAACGAGCATTAAATGTTAACAAGTATTTAACGGGAGTTATATTAGTCATTAATGGTTAAAAAAGGACTAATATGCAATTATGGAGAAAAGGAAAGTATGAGAATTAATTCCTTTTTTCCTTTAGCCAATTTGTTTCCTTATCTCCAAGAGGAGGTGTAATTACCTAAATTGCAAGCCAAGTTATGTTGGCTATATAAGGAGGTCTAGGGATTATTATTTGTTATAACTTGAAAAACTAATCCCTAAAATTATCTCTTTCTCTTCTTATTGCTCGATCGGTCGAACCAAACCCTAAGGGTTTTGGTTTGTGTTTGTTTGACCAAAACCAACAACCCACAAGGGTTTTTCGTGTTGATTGATTCAAGAGTCGAAGGCGTTTGGTGGTTTTATCACTACTAGTACTAGCATACTTAATTGTTTGCTAAGAACGTATTGTGTGTGTTGAAGTAGAGAGATCTTACTTTAGATCTTGGGTGATTTTAGCATGGTATCATTTATTATACACATGCGTATATTCAAGACGCTGTATTCGTTAATTGCTAAAAAATATGCGTTTTTGATCCCTTTGTTAATTACATATTCTATATGTGTTTATTTATTCCGCTGCGTACTCGTGATCTTTAATGGTTAATAGTTGTAAAAACCCAACAGATTTTGCTAAGAAGCTTTGGGTTGATATCCTCTTATGGTTTCGCATTAGTCCGCGTGAAATCCGCAACCCTCTAGTTTTATCTTTTATTCTTGACACTGAGCCCCCATAATCTATCCTTTAATTTGTGTTTAGATGCTATGTTTCGCACAACATGCTGGTGGTTGTGGCGAGCGAGAAACGCGATTAATTTTATAAAGAAATTAGCTAGGGTGACTATAGAATCATAATTAAAAAAATATTTAAAAAAATCCAACCCGAAAATCTAAATTCACATATGAACTCAAACAATTATATTAGATAGTGGATCCGCCACACTTTCATTACTAAAACACTTATAACCAGAAACTTAAGTCCAGTTTACATGAGTTTTTTTACCAACTAATTGCTTCTAAAAAAACTATTATAACCAGAGATCGTGCTGGTGCTCATGAGCGTTTAGTCGCCTCTATTTTTTCCGATGACCCGATGTACGATGCAACTAGATTCAGGAAGACGTTCCGAATGGCTCGCCCTCTTTTCAACCGGATAGTTACTGCAGTAACTAATCACGATCCATACTTTCATAATAATACTGATTGTACCGAAAGAGAAGGCATTTCCTCGTTGATAAAGTGCACCTCTGCAATTCGTCAATTGGCATACGGCGTGAATGCTAATTTTCTAAATGAATATATGCAAATAAGTGAGAGATCGTCACGTATGGCTCTTGATCATTTTTATGAAACTGTTATGGAAATTTATGGGCCTGAGTTCTTGAGGAAACCCACGATGACTGATATTGAAAAACTTTATTGGCATCACGAAGAAAAGCACGGGTTTCCAGGGATGTTAGGAAGCCTTGATTGTACGGATTGGGAGTGGTTTGGTTGTCCTTACGCGTTTAAAAGGCAATATGTTAGATGCGATCATGGTTCGAATCCGTTCATTTTGCTAGAAGTTGTTGCGTCACAAGATTTATGGATATGACATGCTTTCTTTGGTGTTGCTGGGTCGAACGACATCAACGTTTTATATCAATCCCCTTTATTTAACGATCTCAAAACCGGCCGAGCACCAGATATTCCTTTTGTGGCTAACGGCGTCATTTACCCATCCGGATATTGTCTTGTTGACGGGATATATCCGGAATTGGCGCCACTCGTTAAGACGATTCCAGAACTCGTTAAGACGATTCCAGAACCAGCTAATGATGACCACAAGCGAATTTTGTATAAGCAAAAGCATGAATCGGCAAGGAAAGATGTGGAACGAGCGTTTGGTGTTTTTAAGAAGAAATAGGTCGTATTAGCCAATCTCACACGAGCGCTAAAAAAAAGAATTGTTAATATGATGTACACATGCATCATATTACATCATATGATTCGCAAATACAAAAAAGTTGCGATATCTCCCAAATGGTTCCCGGAGGAAGCACATCAGCCGGAAGACTTGCTACGAAACGAAGAACAAATGGAACGAGTTATGAGGTAGATCGGATCATCACAAGCGCATCAAAACCTTCGACACGATTTAATCGGACACTTGTCTCGTAATGTTTAATTTTAACTTTGTTTGTTCCGTACTTTATTATGTATTTTTATTTTCGTTTGTACCTTTTTATGTAATGTTTTTAATTTATGAATAAAAGTTTTTAATTTAGTTTACGTTTTTATTAATTTTGTACGTTGACATTTACGTTTTTAGCTTATGAATGAAAGTAATTAAATAAAAAATAGTGGGTAAGGTGAATTGTTATTAAGTGTGTTTGGAGAGTGATAAAGTTGAAGAGAAAAAACTGACAGTACCACTCCATCTAGTCTTAGATGGTTTTTGTTTTGGTTTTGCGGATGACTAGTTCTAGAAATTAATACGTTCTTTACTCAAAATTAACTAATCTTATTTCATACCTAAATATCTGATGGAAAACTATTTGACAACTGCAAAATACTTAAATTACCTTCAACACGACGTTCGTAACCTGCGTGCTGTTGGGGAGCCCGCGAAACTATTTTCGCAACAGATCGATAATGCCAATTACTATTTATTAGTCGCTGAGACTCATTTTGTAACGAACTGATAACCTCAACGATTATCTCCATAAATAGTTTAAAAATATATATTAAACTTCAGCATTTTTTATAAAATCGCATGTCAAAAGCGTTGCAATATTGGACTCGTTTTGTTCGCAATTTGACGCTCTTTTCAGCGACATTTTTTTTCCGAATGAATCAATAGATTTGTGTTTCATATTTAATAAATTAAGTATTATATAAAAAAGTCGTAAATAGGTAAAAGTTGAAGGTCGGTTTTGTGACTTTTAGCAAAGTTAAGGGTGTGCAAACGTGAGGGTGCATTTTGTAAATATTTTTTTCAAATATTTTAAAATATATATTAAATTTCAACATTTTTTATAAAAGCATGTGCATGTCAGAAGCAATGCAATATTTGGCTCGTTTTGTTCGCAATTCGACAATCTTTTCAGTGACATTTTTTTGTGAATGAATCGATAGATATGCGTTTCATATTTGATAAATAAAGTTTGTTATATAAAAAAGTCATAAATAGGAAAAAGTTGAATGTCGATTTTGTAACTTTTAGCAAACTTAAGGGTGCATTTTGTAAAATTCGTTTTTTCTTTTCATTGTGAATAGTGCGATTATCATTTTTTTACTCCATCCGTCCCATTTTTATTGTTCATGTTTCCTTTTTTGAATGTCCCAATTTAATTGTCCACTACTAAAAATAGATAAGGAAGTTTGATCAAGTTTACTATATTACCCTTGTTTAAAATTATTATTACAAAATTTAAAAAAGACTTAAATTAATTACCTAAGGGTAAAACTGTCTTTCTGTCAAAAAGTAAGAAAAGAAAAGCAGTAATAAATGCACTTTTCTTAAACTGTGTGTTTGTTGTCAGTGGACAATAATTTTGAGACGGATAGAGTAATATTTTTTTGATGTTCATGTGGGAACAGTTTTCTACTCTTTAATATAATTATATAATTTTGTACCAACTTTAATAGGCAAAACTGTAAATTCGGAATTGGTAGGTTATTAATACCCGTCTAAAGTGATGTGAATACCCTCTTAAGTTTTTGTGTTTTTTTAATTTTTTTTTATTTTTATAATTTTGTTTTTGTTATAAAACTGAAAAAAAACAAAAACTCTATTGTATTACAAAAAGAGGGTCAAATAGGGGTGGAGGTTGTAGAATATGATGTACTTTCGATGAGGCGGTGCTAGAGATGCAAATCATAACCGGTTTTTTTAAAAACCGGTCCAAAAAACCGGAACCGGTTTTTAAAAAAACCGGTTTTTTTAACCGAACCGGTTAGACCGGTTTTCGGGTTTAATAAGCGACCGGTTTTTTACCGGTTTTAAACCCGGTTTTATCCGGTTTTTTAAAATAACCGGTTTTAACCGGTTTTTTTTATTTTTTTTTTTTTATATCCGTTATAAAAAAACCGGTTTTAACCGGTTAAAAAAACCGGTCAACAAAGTCGGTCAACTAGCCGTTATAAAAAAACCGGTTAAAACCGGTTTTAACCGGTTTTTTTTTTTAAAACCGAACGGTCATATAGCCGTTTTATATACGTTTTTTTTGTTTTTTTAATGGATTGAGTATAACGGGTGATGGCAATGCCGAAGCTCGACATACTTGAGTACACTAATATGTTTTCGGGTGATGGCCATGCCGAAGCTCGAAATGTATTAGTATTTATATATTTTTAGTTGTATAATTGTATTGTTTAAATAAAAGTTATGGTTGTATTTTTTTAGTATGTTTCCGGTGCAAATAAAAAGTTATGATTGTATTTGTTTAGTATGTTTCCGGTGTATTGTTTAATTAAATGTTTGATAATTAACAAGTTTATTAAATAAATGTTCAAAGTTTTAAATTCCGAAAAAAACCGAACCGGTATAAAAACCGATTCCAAACATTTATAACCGAAAAAAACCGAACCGGTAAAAAACGGATTCCGAAAATTTATAACCGAAAAAAACCGATTCCGAACATTTATAACCGAAAAAAACCGATTTCGGAAAAACCGAAAAAACCGAAACCGGTTATTAGAAAAACCAGTTTTTTTAAAACCGGTTTTCTAAAAACCGGAAATCGGTTTTAACCGATTTTTTTGCACCTCTAGGCGGTGCATATTCATAACACAACCCATCTGAAATTAAAAAAATTCTGAACAGAAGTACGAATAATACACGAAGCACGCATCGTGGACAATAGTACTCATTATATTTGGTTAAGTTCTTGGTTTTAAAGGTTTTAAAAACCAGTTTGGACCGGAACCAATTCTAAACCAAGAAAGCAACAATGAAGCCTATAACGGAATGCTTTAATCTGAAAATATGGCAGCAAAATCGATTGATACAACTCATTATCATGATCTATATTAAAGTATATATACAACCAAAAAAATGATATACCAAAAAACTAATACAAATAATAATGATGAGGATCGAGGCCTCGTGTGGACAAAAACTCATCTTGCGCAAATTTTCCTAACCCGAAAATGATTTTTCTAACCAGGGAAGGAAAAAAGTAATATGGCTTCTGTTCGATTTACAAATCTTTTTAACTTTGTGTCGTCACAACTACTTTCCGGTGCCTCCTTGAGCCAGTTCTTCGATCTCTCCGACGTCTTGCTGATGGAATCTTTGTGGGATTACTTACAATATGTTCTGTGGATGTTTCTAAAGCTATAAGATTAGGTGTTTCATCAAGTGGGGTAGAAGGTGGAGGCATAAAAACTGGAAGTGCATTGGCAGGAGGGGGCAACAGTTGCGGTGGAGGTGGTGGTAGCAGCAGTGGTGGTGGTGGCGGCATATGCTCGAGAACATCTCGGTGGTATCCCTGAAACATAGGAACTATTAGGATCAGAAAATTACAAAAAGAAAGTTGAAATTAGGGGTCAATGGACCTAATTTTTGAGTCTAGAATTATATCAAAATGTTGAAATTTGTGTGGACCACATGTTCACATTGTAGTAATAGTCTCAAAATGAATACATATTACGCTTTATCTAAAACTAAATCTTAACAAGATTGCATTAGAAAAAATATATATATTAACCATGAAAGTCTTGCTCAAAAAAAAGAAAAAAAAAACCATGAAAGTCAAAGTGTATAAGTATTAGCATAATCCGAAAAGAAAGTTGTATGAACTGGAAAGAGATTAAACAGCTAGCAAGGCATTGACTTTAGTGGTCAACAAAACTAATTTTCGAGTCCAAACTTAAATCAAACTCTACAAGATGTTGAGACTTTTCATGAACATGTTCAAGTCGTCGCAAGGCTTTCCAAGTTCTAACATGTTATGCGAGTTAAGAACGAAATCCTAATCAGACTTGCATTAAGAAAATTCTGAAATTATAGCAAAAGATTTAAAATGGCTAGATCTTGTGCTTAGTTTGAAACTTGCTCTAATCAACATTGCATTCGGGAAAACTATTTTGACTTAAAAAGCCAAAATGTAACAGGATGAAGAAACTTTTATTACCTGAACTACGAAGTTTCGCCGTTGACAGTCCCAAAACATATGAACTGTCCAATTTGTTTTTGATGTGATCTTATCCCTCACCGTTGAGAAACTAATCTGATCTCTTGAAGTAAACCGGTCAACTTCATTGAACCAAAGACACGTAAAAAGGTTCGAGATGGGAATATGCTCTCGTATTACCACACATCCTTCAGGAACATCTGCATAATTGAAACAAAATAAACACAAGCTCTCTAACCAATTACAATCCTATTAGGCCACACCAGACTAATACCATGATTATTTAAACTAAGCATAAATCTTAATGATAATAAGAGTGGGTATTTTACCACTTCTAATAGGAAGTTTGGCCTCCGTATATGGGGTCAAACCTTCCGTTTTGTAAAAGTTGATCTGGAAATCGATGGAGGCGTTGTCGTATTTTGAAGCTGCTTTATTAGCTTCGGCTTCTACAAACACATCAAACCGCTTGTAGTGTCTAGATATTGCAAAACTAGCATTTTTCCTCCACAAGAACCTGAAAATTACTCATGTCAGATTTTCAACTTTTTACCTGAGCCAATCACGTGAGTATTTGAATGTATTAATCAAATGAACTTGATATGGCTAGCGATAACTCACCCTATCCAAAAAAAGAATTGTGTACTTGACTACACACATAGATGAATTAAACGATTTTACTATACCTAAATGTATAACTACCCTTACAAAGTACACTGTAGTTCTAAATAGAAGAATAATGTTAACAAAAATGACAGAAACTACTTTGCAACGATTTCAATGAATTTAGTCAAGATAATGTGGTGATTCTTGTTGGATCATAACTTGCTTAATTAGTGATCTTATGTATGTGATATAACATTGTATCAAGCCATTTTTGCAGTATCTTCATGATTAACTCAAAGATATGATTACCTTTCAAGAATTTGATATGGATCCACAACAAGCTCGAGTTTCCCATCCACCCATAGAGAATAACGAACATTTGGGAATAGCCTATGTAAAAGAAGTTTCGGAATCTGCACATAGCCTCATTAGAAACATTATCCGATAAATGCTCCAACAATTATACTATTTAAATACGGATCAAACTGAAAAATTGGAGCCGAGGAGCATACAAAGAAACTTGGAGGCAACCAAAGATAGCATGCCGGTTTTCCGCCATCAAAGAACACTAGATAGGAGTTTTATTATAATAGTTTTCTGATCATATCTGTTTTTTATATGAATTTTTCCCTACTAACCATGTCTATCTTTTTGGTATTTCCTACTGAAAAATTCAGGAGATCAAAATAATAAGATGACTGTTTATGTAGGAAATGTGGTTGAACCATCAAACAATGTACCTTTCCGTTTCTTCTTGGATCAGTATAAGGTAGGTTGTGGACAACAACGATCCTCCATAACCCGATCCTCTTGCTATCATCAAGATCACTCGAGTTTCTCAAAAAGCTAGCGGTTTCTTCATCAACAAACATGAAAAAGCACACATTTTGCTTTGCGGATTCACTAATGTTCTTTGGCTGTTGTATTAAATCATAAGCACCTGTGAAACATAAATGTTAAAATAATCGAAGATTCATATGTAGAAAAGTTTAGCAGATCGTTGCAATATTATACCAAATATGGCTGATGCAACCACAATTCCTTGACACTGATCCATCTCAAAAAGATCCGAATCATCAATGTCAAATCCAGTTTTGCGTCCTGGCGTATCTCCTTTAACAAATCTGTTTGCATAGTTATACATCAACCAAACAAGATTAAAGTGAAGTAAAATTTCCAGGAAACCGGTATCACTGAGTTCTAGAGAACATGTTACCCGCAGTGGACGGACATTGACTCTTTCATGTCATAAGATTCAGATCTTTGCTTTAAAGAAGGATACCCACCAAAATCTGAACCTCCAAATTCGCTTTTGGTTGGATTATCTTCATGAATGTAAGTCAGGTTTTGAAGGACTGGAGAATATGATGGGGCTTTCGGCATTAATGCTATAGCTTCTTCCACAGGAAGGTAACACACGGGACACGCTGGCAAGCAAAAAAAAAAACTTAAATTTATGTTAAAAAAAACCATAAAAACCCAAAAAGGAGTGTGAAATAATAACTTACGACGTGGACCAGTTCTTTTTTTGTCAGCTGGAGGAGGCGGCATTGTAAAGGTTTCACATGGGTTGCCTGGAGGAAGAGTATATCCGATTGCAAGTCAGTTACCATCGTTTAATTCCACGACGGACATAAATTTTGGCCAACTAACAACGCTAAGTGGTGGTGATAGTGATGGTGGTGTTGGTGGTGGCGGTGGTGGGACCATTGCAATTGTATTGTTATGATTTAAAGTAATTTTCATTTCCTGATTCACAAACGAAGAATCAGTGGCTTCAACTTGTTCCTCGTCAACACTCATTGGTGATAATCTTGTAATGGAATTGTTCTTAAATTCTATACTTTGGATAGAGTGAACTTCTTGTGAAACTTCGCCTACAAACAACCCCAAGCACGATAACTTAATTGACCAAATTCAACTAGAATCGAACAAAATTAAGTGAATAAGCATCAGGACAACAAAGAAAGCAAAATTAGATTGAGCTCAAGATAAAATACAATAAATGTTTGGTTAAAACAGGTTTTTAAAACCATCAAGAATGCATATTACGGTAAAATGTACAAAACATAGTACAATATAAACGATGATCCAGAAACAAAATTGCGCTTGAAATCAATCAAATATTCAAAATGTAGTATGTAGGATAACTATCAAACATCAAGATTGTAAAGCAGGTTAAAGACCATAAATTTTATTTAAGTCTAATTAATCAATATGCAATAAGTTCATACAATTAAATACTGGTCAAGACCAAGAATTGATTGACATTGAGCCAAAATGGTACCAAATGTACCATAATTAACAGGACCCGTGAACTGAATTGATCTCAGAATCAATCAATATAAAGTAAATATTAATAAACATTGAAATGCTACTGCAAAACATGAAAGTAAATCAGGCCAAAAACACCGATAAACTGAGTTAAGCTCAAATTTAATCATGTTTAGTATACCATCAACAACCATTAATTGAATTGAGCTAAAATCAAACAAGCTCAAATACAAAACAAACCGTGAAAATAAATTGGGCCTAAAACACATATATTGTTACTGCAACTAAATACCAATGAACTAATTTAAATTGAGCTAAAATTACACAAATAACAGGATGTAGACAGTCATACCCCTACCGAGCGAAGGGATACAAGTTCTAGGAAGCAGTGTAGCTAATGACCCATAAATTAAATCAAGCACAAAATCAATCTAGATTCATTTAACCAATAATCATTAATCAAATTTAGCTTAAAAGGTCCAAAATTTGAGCTAAAAAAAGCAAAATCAAGAATAAAAAACACACCTTTGCCAACATAAAGAACCCATAACATAGCTGCAATAGAAACAAGACACAAGAACATCATTCCAACTTTCTTCCTATGCACAAATTTAAACATCCAAATAAACAAATTCTCCTTAACAAACATCTTTGATGGTTTTCTTGAAGATACAGCCATTGGTGGTGTTGACTGAATATTAACTTTTTGTTGACCTCCATTATTTTGAAACTGTTGTTGTAATGAACCATAACTTGATGATCTTAATCCCAATGAACCACTTGTCATTCTCTCATCTCATTCACAACAATGCCCACAATTGATCTATAACAAAACTGCAATAAAAAAACAAAATTAATCAAGATTCAAACTTTATTAAAAAGATTAAATCTTTACCTCATTGGGTATCCAAATTTTTGCTAATTTTGCAGATCTGAATTGATTTTTTTTTTTTTTTTGGTTCTTGATTGATTATTTGAAAAACCCAGAAAGGGTTTTGTAATGTGTTTTGTGTAATGAAGATTAAGTGTTGAAGGTGCTAATGTGTTGAAGATTAAGGGTAAGAAGATATGTTAATGTGTTGAAGGTGCACTGTTATTTTCAGTTTTAAAAGATCCTTTATAAGATGTGTGTGCATAGATTTGACATTGTACTATATCTATATCTATGGGTATGGCCGTATGGGTATTCAATCAATCCATGTTACTTGTTGTTATCCTTGGTTATAACTCGATTTTATGGCAACTAATGGCCGTATTTTAGAGGGTGTTTACGTAAAAGGACGTATTCAAATTGTATTTGAGATTTCGGTCATTTTGGTGCGCAGTCAACACCTTTTGCGCACCAAAGTACACACTAGCGCACCAAATTGAAAATAAATTGTGTTGGAGCACCATAATTAATTTCTAAACCAATGAGATGATGTCACGTCATATTTGGTGCGCAAAATATGTATATAGCGCACCAAAATTTAAATGTAATATACCAAGTAACTTTTGAGCACCATAATTAATTTCTAAACCAATGAGATGATGCCACGTCATATTTGGTGCGCAAAATATGTATATAGCGCACCGAATATTAATCAAATTTTGAATTTAACTTATAGTGAATTTTTTTTGAGACATTTTGTATGGGTTGCAGGCCTTCTTTTGTTAAATGAACTAGTGAAAGTGAAAGTTTATATGAGATAATTGGAAGGGAAAGTATGATTAAATGGGTGTGTAGGTGAAAACATTTATTAGCATTTATGATATGGTGCTCAAATTATGTAAATAGCGCATCAAGACGTACTTTGCGCACCAAAATGACCAATTTAGTAAACATTCCAAATTTGAGTATGATATGATAATGAGCTTGTGTATTTGGAACGTATTGGTAATTGATTTCATATAAAAAAAGTTAGGATAAAAGTCATATATTAACAATGCAGTTTAAAAAATTTGCCGACTTCGAACGTTTACTTTTTTATTAACACGAAAATTCACGTACTTTTAAATTTTGTTTCAACTTGAAACACATTATATATTGTTATTGTTAGTATATAATGTGGCAACATTAATCTATTTAGTTGACCAACGTTTGTAACTTTAGTTCTTTATACTAACGTCTGTTTTTATACACACATTTTAATACACGTTTTTATACATTTTTTATTATACGTTTTTATATACGTTTTTATCCACGTTTTTATATACGTTTTTATATTCGTTTTTATGCACGTTTTATACATGTTTTTATTTACACATTTTTATACATGGTTTATACACGTTTTTACACACGGTTTTATACACGTTATAATATACACATTTTAATACACGTTTTTATAAAAAACGTGTATAAAAACGTTTTCAAAAGCGTGTATAAAAACTTGTATAAAACGTGTATAAAAATGTGTATGAAAAAACGTGTATTATGTGTGTATAAAAACTCGTATAAAAAATGTATAAAAACATGTATAAAAACGTGTATAAAAATGTGTATAAAAATATGTATAAAAACGTGTATTAAAATATGTTTATAAAAAGGAGAATTGCATATATATCTCTTTAAAAGCTCAAAATTGCATATATATCCAACTCAAACTTATAATTGCATATATATCTTCATAAAAGCTCAAAAATTGCATATATATCTCACTTAAACTTAGAACTGCATATATATCATTCCTAAACATTTAAGATTTTATATATATATAAATAATTATTTAATATAAATTTACATCTCTATAATACATGATAATTATAATTATAAAAAATTATTTTTTAAAATTATTTTTTTTTACTTACAAACGTATTGATAGTAATATTATATTCATTGTAAAAAGAATTTATATATTTAATCTATCCTACACTTGTTATGTGATGAAAAGAGTAATACTGTAATAGTGATAATATACACATATTGTGGGTTCCTAAACGTAAATATCTGCATCATAATGGCCAATTCAATGTCATCCCAACCCAAGACACGAAGGCCAATAGACATGGGTCTATCATCTCGGATCGAATGAATCACCTAAATCTGTATTTTCTTTTATGTAACTCCGTATCTCATGTTATTATTATTCGTTTGCCAGCATAACTCATGGTTGTACCCATTAAAAGGTTAGGTTACAACCACTAGTATTTAATAGATTCTGTAATCAAGCATAATCTTCGCAATCTTCGCAATCTTCTTATTCTTTAACTTTAGGTAAGCATAATGCCAAGGTGGTTTGAAGAAATATGGGTAGATGGTGCCAAAGGGCTTTTATGAGTGTATGGTCCTCACCATCAAATTAACAACAATGGTTGACAAACAAATTTCTCAATCAAGATCAATCTAATCTTTTTATCCCTTGTGTTTGATTCGTTATAACCCCTGAAATTGGGATTAATCGATTACCGATTGATCTCATATCGAGGTCGTTAGACTGACCTCCGTTTTCGTTTTCAATTATTATCGCCTCCATTAAACCTTTTCTTCTTTTTGGTTCATTTCAGTTTTTTGTAACTGAGCCCCCTTCAATCCAAATGGGTATCTCATTTAGATCTAATGAAGATGATGTTCAAAAGGTGTCGACTTCGATTTTTGTTACTAATTTTCCTAGCAATTTTGGGGCTAAAGATCTCTGGAAGGTTTGTGAGTCGTATGGGAAAGTGGTGGATGTATTCATCCCTGATCGGAAATCTAAAGCGGGTAAACGCTTTGCTTTTGTTCGGTTTATTAGGGTGGTGAATATTGATCGTCTTGTTGGTAATCTTTGTACTATCTGGAATGGACGACTACACCTTCACGCTAATGTGGCTCGCTTTGAACGAGCGAGTAAACCTCATAGGAATACAGGGTCTGTTCTACCTAAAGGACAGTTTAATCCTCGGTCGTATGTGTCAGCAGTGAATGGTAAGGTTCCCTTGAATGTACCTCGTGCACCGACTGATTCTATTCCTACATTGGTTCTTGATGATTCTTGTGTTATTGAGCGTGACCTTTCGCGTCATGTTATGGGGCGTGTGAAGGAATTTAATTCCATCACCAATTTACAGACTATCTTATCCAAGGAAGGATTTCCCTCGGTTAAACTAGTTTATCTCGGTGGTCTTTGGGTGATGTTAGAATTAGATAATGTGGAATCTAAGCTTAATTTGTTGCAACACGTTGGTGTCAACTCTTGGTTTGATTCTCTTCAGGAAGCATTCCCTGATTTTGTGAGTGATGATAGGGTTGTTTGGGTTGACATTGAAGGCATTCCTCTCCACATTTGGTCACGAGATACTTTTATAAAGATTGGTAGTAAATGGGGAGAAGTCATGGATATAGAGGATAACTTTGGTTCTTCATTTGCTAGGAAACGGTTGTGCGTTAGAACTAAGCAACCTGATTCTATTTTGGAAAAATTTAAAGTGATCTTGAGAGGAAAGGTGTACATGGCTCGTGCTAAAGAATTGTTCACTTGGACCCCTACTTTTTTGGAACCCAAAAGTTCAGATTACACATCTGAAGACGAGTCTGTTTTTGGCGACAAGATTCAATCTGATGGGCTTAAGGTTGAAGGTGATGAGGAATCTGACATTGAAGGTGTTCCTGATACGATTTTTGGTGATAATTTTGATTTGCCAAAGGGTGGACATGAAGAGGTAGTTAATCAAGCGTCTGAGGATCCATTTCATATTTATGATCTTTTGAATAAGAAACCAAATGATACTGGGCATGTTGCAAGCCCATCGATGTCACATCCTCCAGGTTTTACACCTGTTGATTCAGAGGTTCGTGAGGAGGTTAGGAATGATGAGGCTATTCCTGATACTGGAATAGATAAGGAGGCTTCACCAGTGATTAATTCTAAGGTTATGTTTAACTCCCAGGAAGTTCGTGAGGCATCTTTTGGAGACTCGGCTGCTCAGAATATCGGTAATCAACACAAGGGTGGTTCTATTCTGGTTGTTCTCGAGGATATGATTCGGGTAGGTCACTCTATGGGATATAATTTGGAGGGTTGTATGAAGGACATTGAACGTATTGTCATGACACAAGGAGCCGCAGAGGTTTCTTAATGAATATCATCTCTTTAAACATTCAAGGTCTTGGTCACAAGACCAAAAAGGAGTGGGTTAGGGAACTAAATTTCATTCATAAAGTTAATTTCCTAGCCTTACAGGAGACGAAGATGGATCGGATTTCTCATATGGATGTTAAATCCATGTGGGGTAACTCTAATTTTGACTTCGATTTGAGTGAATCGGTTGGGAACTCGGGTGGTATCTTGTGTATTTGGGAGGCATCCGTCTTTAGGAAAGATTTTGTTACGAGATCAGATAATTTTATTGCTATTTATGGAACTTGGCTCCCTTGTAATTCTAAGGTCCTTATTGTAGCTGTTTATGCCCCACAGGAGACTTCTAGCAAACGTTTGTTATGGGAGTATTTAGCGATACTTTTAAGGCGTTGGAATGGAGAGGCGATCATTATGGGGGATTTTAATGCCGTGCGTTCTAAGGAAGAAAGGCTCGGTTCTGTTTTTAATAGGTCTTGTGCTAGACTTTTTGATAAATTTATTTCGAGTTCGGGTCTTGTGGATATCAATCTGGAAGGGTATACATTCACGTGGTCACATCCCTCCGCTTCTAAAATGAGCAGGTTGGATCGGTTTCTTGTTACGGAAGGTTTTTTCTCTCTTTTCCCTTCTATTTCAGCTTTATGCTTGGACCGTCACTTATCGGATCATAGGCCCATTCTTCTTAGAGAGGTCAATACAGATTTTGGGCCGACTCCTTTCCGGTTTTATCATTCGTGGTTTAGCTTCGATGGGTTTGATAAAATGGTGGAGGATGCTTGGTTATCCTTTTCTCATTCCGATTCGAATAGGTTGGTCAGATTTAAAAAGAAACTCCAAGCTCTTAAATCAATTATTCGTCAATGGGTTAAAGATAAACGTTTGAAGCTGTATAATGTGAAGAGCTCTTTGAAAAAAGTTGGTATTATTGATTAGGAATTGGACTACGTAATGTCTCTGATTTCCGTCCTTCTAAGAGTACGGTTAGTTGATTGAGTAAACTTTTTGAATTAAGCATTTGAAGTATTTAGGGATTCGATTCAGAAGTCAAAGATTCAATGGGCTATAGAAGGGGACGAGAACTCGAAATTCTTTCATGGTATCGTCAATAAAAAGAGATATATTATGTCCATACGTGGTGTTTTTGTTGATGGTAGCTGGTGTTCTGATCCAAGTTCGGTTAAAGATGCTTTTAAACGTCACTTCGAGGCTCGGTTTAAACAACCTCATGGTGAGCGTCTTACTCTCAATTTTAATTTTGATAAAAGGTTGTGTACCGATCAAGTGGAAGATTTGGATCGTCCTGTTTCTAGGGACGAAATCCGCAAGGCTGTCTGGAGTTGTGGCGAGAATAAGTCTCCAGGTCCTGACGGATTTACCTTCGAATTTTTCAGAAAATATTGGCTCATAGTTGGGGCTGATTTTGCTGCAGCGGTAGAACAATTTTTCGACAAGGGCATCCTCCCGGATGGATGTAACTCTTCCTTTATCGCCTTGATCCCAAAGGTTCCTGATGCTAAATTTGTTACTGAGTTCCGTCCTATTAGTTTATGGGTGTGTGTATAAGGTTATTACGAAGGTCCTTGCAAATCGGTTAGCTATGGTGATATCGGATCTTGTCTCAGAAACCCAATCGGCTTTTGTTGTATAGGACAAATATCTTGGACGTCCTGTTTATATTGTTTGAGTCTTAAAATTGGTGTAAATTGAAGCGAGCAAGCCATGTTATTTAAAGTAGATTTCGCTAAAGCATATGATTCGGTCCGTTGGGATTATCTCTTAGATGTTCTTCATGCTTTCGGGTTCGGGCCTAATTGGTGTAGGTGGATTCGTGGTTCTCTTGGCTTCGCTAAGGCTTCTATTTTGGTTAATGGAAGCCAACATTCGGAGTTCTCGTTTCATTGTGGGTTAAAACAAGGAGATCCTTTGGCCCCGTTTTTATTTATCCTTATTATGGAGTCCTTTTCATCACCTCCTCCTGACATTTTTTTCCGGTCAACTGAATTACTTCACTGTTGTATTGATGGTTTTAGTCTACGCCTTTTTTTTTAAGTTTAGCGATAGGAAGTGATGAGGGGGATTATATTATTTATACGTTTGCCCAACCGAACCGATCAAACCCGGCCCGTAACAAAAACCGATTTTAAGAAAAATGTAAACCGAAAACCTAATCGAAGTTAGCCTGGTAAAACCGAAACTGAATCGAAGTTAACCTAGTGAAACCAGTTTTAGATTATTTTATTTGGTTTTGACCCGATCTGCTCGACCCGAGCAAAATTGAAACCGAATAAGTTCGGTTTGGTTCGATTTATATATACTACATTATAAACCATTTGGGACATTTTCATATTTAGAATGTCAAAAAATTCAGACTTTTCTATTTTTTTATAGAAATATCTGTTTTTAACAACAAACACAACCATATCATTTTATATAACAACCTTTTATAATAACTTTTTGTTATGTGCAATCTTGACCATCCATCTCATTTTAAGGAAACACATCTTAAACTGACATGTGTCAAAAATCACTTTTATTTTTAATTTGAAATATCTTTTTATCTATGTATTTTTTTATGATTTTTTTTCACTATATTTTCTAAAATTTTGTGCTTTTTAATTCAACATCCATTTTGATATATTTTTATTAATTTTTAGTTTTTTTATTTTTAATGCCCTCATTGGGCGGGCCTTGAAGCTAGTTCAAATATATTATCAGCTTTTACGTGATAATCATTATATTTTTAAGTTTATTTAAGTAATCTGACTATCTATAAGCCCTCATAAGTTCCTTTCTATGAGCTTGAGCTTATTGATTAATAAAACTTTCATAATCTCATGTAACGAAACAAAACTTATTTTATAAGCTAACTTATTTTAGCAGTTCAAGCTCTTGTAAGCCTCGATGAGCCATGTGTCAAACATAGACCTAGTGAAAAGATTAAAAGATTTTATCCTTATCAAGTAACTTAAAAAGAAATTACTATGATTATCGAGAGATGGCATAAAAAAACAAGATAACTCGCGAGCTACTTAGTATTGGTTTAGAAATAGTTAACCTAAAAAGAAATAGTTGAAATTGAGTGAGTTTTAAGTCAGAGCTCGAGCATTAAATTATTGAGGGAATTGCATATATATCTCTTTAAAAGCTCAAAATTGCATATATATCCAACTCAAACTTATAATTGCATATATATCTTCATAAAAGCTCAAAAATTGCATATATATCTCACTTAAACTTAGAACTGCATATATATCATTCCTAAACATTTAAGATTTTATATATATAAAAATAATTATTTAATATAAATTTACATCTCTATAATACATGATAATTATAATTATAAAAAATTATGTAAATCCGTATCTTACAAACGTATTGATAGTAATATTATATTCATTGTAAAAAGAATTTATATATTTAATCTATCCTACACTTGTTATGTGATGAAAAGAGTAATACTGTAATAGTGATAATATATACACATATTGTGGGTTCCTAAACGTAAATATCTGCATCATAATGTCATCCCAACCCAAGACACGAAGGCCAATAGACATGGGTCTATCATCTCGGATCGAATGAATCACCTAAATCTGTATTTTCTTTTATGTAAATCCGTATCTCATGTTATTATTATTCGTTTGCCAGCATAACTCATGGTTGTACCCATTAAAAGGTTAGGTTACAAGGACCCTTTTTAAAACATTATTTGTACTTTCTTTATGTTTTTTGCGTTTTTTTATTTTTTTTATTTTTATAATTTTGTTTATGTTATAAAACTGTGAAACGGATAGTGCGGAAAAAAAATATCAAGTTTAACAAGTCAGAAGTATTAAGTGTCAAAAAATACAGAACAGAAACTGGTAAAAAACTATGTTGCACCGTAAAAATAAAGAGACAAAATGATCAAAAAATACAAAACATTCATACTTTTTATGGGGTAAGTTACCAATAGTAGCACCCTCAACTAAATTGTTAACAACGTACTAATCCATGATAAATGGTCGAATTTTTAGTCAAACGAGATGTTGAAATATGGTCCAACTACTTGAATCAACGTATACAAACTTCAAACCTACGTGAAGAGTAGTCCTAGACTCCTAGGTTGATCCATTATGTTCATATTTCAAACAAATCCAGTTGAAGACGTAATATCAAGGTTATAAATAGCGTGAGGCGTGGTGTGGCGGCATGGTCAAGTTTTTATGTCTTTACGAGCCATAGCGTTTTTAAGGCTTGACTTAAAGAGCTTAAAAAAATTGTCATGCATAAGAAATAAAGTCAAAAAACTATCTTTACATGTGATCTTTCTAATTTCTATATATAAATACGATTTTTATTGAAATTGAATTTAAAAAAACCTCCACGCATCACGCTTTATCGCTCTTTATCACGTTTTCCACTCCCCGTCTCACGTCAAGCCTTAAGCCTAAGCCTTGGCGTATTACGTAGCGTGGAAGGCAAGCCTCGCGCCTTTGCGAGGCCTTAGCGGCGTCATGACGTGCCTTTTAGAACCATGCGTAATATATATCCATACATTATTTAAAATAATAGTTGAATTTGTATAAATTTACTATATTACTTTTACTCGAAATTTTTATTTACAAAGACAAAAGAAAATATTAATTAATTATTAAAAGGTAAAATTGTTATTTTTTTACTTTTATAAAAATAAAAGTAATAATTAATGTATTTTTATTGAATTGTGTGTTTTTTTTTTTTTTCTAATGATGCATAATGATTCAAGCAATAATATTTTGGCAATTTGAAATAAGAACATGACATTCTGATAAAATAATACTTCTAGCCGCTCCCGCAACATAATACTAGAAATATAAATTAAAACAGATCCTTTTTGAACAAAATTTCAAAACAAAAACTTTTGTTAAACAAAGAACAAGCTTTCAAAATCCCTAGATCAATGGGAATTTTAAATCCTTTGTTAAAACGAAAAAATAAAATTTATTATTTTGTTAACTCAAAAGAAATGCATGTTGACATTTCCGAAACCACCGGAGCTGTTTACTTACCCTTAATCACTAAGGATGAAATAAACAAGAGTTTATCAAAAATAAATTCTAAAGTCAAAAATAAAATTAGTTGCGTCCATTTAGGAGCAGTCAAAATTTTAATTAAATCAGAATTTAGAAGTGGCATAGACACTCCTATAAAAATGGCTCTCCTAGATAATAGAATTGAGTCTAGAAAGGATTGTATCCTTGGAATTGCAAGAGGAAATCTTGCTTATTCTAGATTTATGTTTACTGTTTATCCTCAATATGGATTAAGTTTAGACACTAAAGACCTAGATCAAACCCTTGCCTTTGTACATGAGTTTGAAAGATCAGACCTTATGAAACCAGGCAACAAGGTGTTTAGCATCACCTATCTAGTCGCATATGCTTTGACATCCAGTCATCACAGCATAGACTCAAAGGAGAAGAGTATTCGAATCGCTGACCTCCTTTAATGAAATAGTAGTGTTCGAAAGTAGCAGAATTTGCTACTATAATACACATATTGGATGGAATTGGTAATCGACATTGCTAAAAATAAAAAATTAATTGGTCAAAAACCATCAACTCAAGTTAAAAGAAATAAACTCCACATTGGAGAAACACCACACATTGGAGAAGCATCTTCTTCAAATATAAGTAAAAGCATGAGAATAATGTCTCAAAATATAGATTCTCTAAAAGAAGATTTACACAAAATCCTTCACGGATATGAGTTGTTACAAAAATCTTTAATGTGCCCTACCCGCACATATACAAAAGGAAAAATCCTAAACTTTAAAAAATTAGACGAAGGAATTGATCCAACCTCTAGAAAATACGTTTTTAGCACTGCTAATCCTAGCGTTGCTAACGTTATAAACTCAACTAACAATATTAATCAAATTGTTGGAAGAAATTGGATAGGAATCTCCAAACTCCTATCTTACTTTGGGCTTAGTAAAGATCAAAGTGAAAAATCCTCAAAATCTAAGATTTCTACGTTCAACAAGTTTTGGTATCAACTCCAAAAAGACATAGAAATGACTAGAGTCAATAATTAAGTTATCAAAGATTTAAATGCTAAAGTCGACAGACTCGAAGCATCTATAAACAATCTTGAGAACTTACATCATAGAACTCAAGTAACAAGAAAATGAAATTTCAATTTCACATACTGACCTTACTAACAATAATACAAGATCAACTCAAACGAGATATTGGTGATTATTGGCTAGCATTCAAACCGTTGAGTACTGACCATCCTTGAAATAAAACAAAAAGTCATCAAAAAATTATTGATTTACTTAAAAAAAAATTATCAATAAAGTTGGCATTGAGCAAGCTCTGCTAAGTAATCAGCTGAACATAAGTGTATTAATAAATTTTTAATGACAAGAAATTTTAAGTCAATTAAAAAATATGCCTAAAGAGCCTAAAGTTACCACTAGCTATAAAGGTTTAACCAGGTTTTCACCACCAAACTTAGGATCTTCAGAACCTAAAATGGAAAGCTTAAAAAATAAGCAAGCGCTAAAAAACCCATTTAGCAAACCAAAAGAAAAACAAGAGATGTTTTCCTTTAAAACAAAAGAATGAGTATTTCTTCACATCTTGAAGACTTTTTCTTCAATAACATAGATGATTGTGACCAACATCTAATAAAACTCTTGACATTCAACGATGATGAATGCGAACAACAGTTCAAAGATAACCCACAAGAATTTGAAAAATACCTTCCTAAACAATTTTTCAATACTATAACAGATCAAAAAATGGAAGAACCTGAAACTGAGCCCGACTCAGATGAAGAACTACCATTCAAAAATGAAAAAATAAACAAAGTAAAATCTGAATATAGAAAAGGAGAATCCTCCAAAAACAAATCAAAAAATTATGAATTCATTATGAATGCTATGCATAAAAGGAATTTCCAAATAAAAACAGTCCTTTATTCAGGAGCTATATAATATACTCACTCTTGATTGTACTTCTGACTGTAACTGTAAGAAAATAAAAGAATCCATTGAGAAATGGTCTACTGAAATATCCTTTGATATTACAGGACCAATCAAGGACGATTTTTAAACTGCCAAAATCAAGTTTTAACTCTAATCGAGCACAAAACAGAGGCAATCACATTATCAAGTCTTTGTTAAAACAAGCACAATGGAACGAGAATCTTCATGGAATAGGACTTCTGTTGACTCCGTGATAGATATCCGTTTATTTATGTTTGTAGGGGAATCGAAATTACCATGGTAACAAGGATCTAAGAAATAATCTAAGAACAAGAACAAGCTAGGTGAAATCTAACTAGGAGTCAACTTATAAATATTTGTAAGCTTGATGAATACACATGTGTCTTATGAGAAAAAATATATATAAAATTCATTAAGTTGACATCTTCAATGGATTGAGCACTCTCAACTTTTTTCTGTTATCTGCCCTCCCTCATTCAACCTTCCTTAATCTTATGAAAATACCAATCATAGTTGTACATAACTATTCAGAGATGGAAAAAACGAAGGAAACGTAATCTCAAAAACTAGTCTTGCTTTTTGCAAACATGGATTAGCAAAAGAAGAAATTCAAAAAATCCTGCGATACTAGATTATATAAGACAGAAAAAGCCTTAAATCGCTTAGCAAGAATTGCTTGCGAAAATATTTTCATATGGAACAAAACTAGGACAATTGGCAGGAATAACGAACGATACAGAAAAAGAGTTTCTATAAAAGAATATAAAATAGAAGTATTTAAAACTATCGGGAAGATGGAAACAAAAAAGAAAAAGATTTTCCCCAGGAAAATACTTTAAACCTACTAAAGATCCACCTGAAAAATATTGCCCCAAAGGCAAAGAAAAGAAAAAATGCAGGTGTTGGACTTGTAATGAAGAAGGACATTATTCAAATGAATGCCCTAAGAAAAATCAATATCCAATCAAAGTAAAAATGTGTAGAACTGCACTTTTACATGGATATGAACCCATAGAAGATATCTATGAAGAGGAAAAATATGTTTTTTGTCTTAAAGAAGAAGAAATTATCGTTATTGACAATTCATCTTCATCATTTGATGATGAATTCATAGACTAAATCGACCATTCTATTTTCTTGGGAGGGGGAGAACAGACAACATTTTGTTTGTAATCTTCAAAAACACGAGGATTCTGTTAGAAATATAACAAATCCAAACTCAATATATATTCAAGGAAACCTTAAATTCAAAGCTTCAGAATAAAACATACACTGCTATTATGGATACTGAAGCATTCTTTGCTTACCAAGTAAATATGTCTTTCAAAATGGATTATGGAAAACTCACCCAAGAGAAATCGTTGCTACCATTGCCTATGGTGATACTATAAAAATTAATCATGTGTTTGTAGGAACTATTCCTTAAAAACTTTCTGGGATATGAATTTATATATACAACAATCTACCAACAAGATTCTGGTATTGACTAAATCCTAGGTAATAACTTTTGTCACTATTTGGACCTTTTTGGTTCAAATTGGATTGATAGAATTGCTTTTATCTTAAAAACGGGGGGGGGGATGACTAATAATCATAAAAAGGTCACCAAAGCCTTTAGTCATAGGGCAACACAAACTTCTTGGAATCTATGAAAAAAGATTCAAAGATCAAACAAATCCCTGGAACAAACATTTCTCAGGAAAACATAAAGGATGCAATATCTTTTTACAAATAAACAAATACAAGATCATAGAAGAAATTCTTGATAAAGTATGCTCTGAAAATCCTATTGATCCTCAAAAAACCAAAGGATGGATGAAAGCAACAATTAAACTTATTGACCCTAACACAGTCATTAGAGTCAAACCGATGTGCTATTCTCCACAAGATAGGATTGAATTCACCAAACAAATCGCACGACTTCTTAAACATGAAGTAATTGTCAATCTAAATTATCTCATATGTCACCAGCTTTTTTGGTAGAAAATGAAGCGGAAAAAAGAAGAGGAAAGAAAAGAATGGTCGTTAATTATAAAAAGATTAATGAAGCCACTATTGGAGATTCTCACAATCTCCCTAATATGCAAGAACTTTTAACCCTTTTAAGGGGAAAAAGCATATTCTCCAGTTTCGATTGCAAATCTGGATTCTGGCAAGTTTTGCTAGATGAACAATCACAATTGCTTACTGCATTCACTTGTCCTACATGAGACATTTTCAAAGGAAAAGTTGTTCCTTTTGCCTTAAACAAGCTCCAAGTATTTTCAAAACACACTGCAAAAATGCACTTCGTGGCTAGAAATTTTTGTACAATCTATGTGAGATGACATATTGTTTTCTAGTGACAACAAAGAAAAAAAACATTTTATTCACGGTTTTAGAAGTTCTAAAAACTATCTCAAAAATTGAGTTATTAATCCTTTCAATAAAAGAAGCCAATCTTGTTAAAAACTAAGATTAACTTTTTAGGTCTAGAAATAGATCAAGGATCTCATAGATCAGCAAAACATATTTTAAACATATACCAATTTTCACGATGTTTTGAAGACAAAAACGATTTGCAAAGGTTTATAGGGGTTTTAATTATTGCAGAAACATAAATTGAATAACTTGCAATAACTGAGGCAAACCCTTACAAGGAAACTCATAAAAGATATTGTCTAGAACTGGACGCTCAGTCGATACCGAACTATATCAAAATGATTAGAAAATTTTAACAGTTTTTCCTAAACTTTATCTTCCTTAATCGAAGATTCACTTATTATTGAAATGATGCCGTCAGAAGCGATAGATATATGGGGAGGAATTTTAAAAGCTCAAAAAACCCATGACAACAATGAAAAATTTTGCAGGTATACTTCCTAGAAGTTTCAAAAGCAGCCAGAAAGATTACCATAGCATGAAAAAGAATTACTGGCGGTTTAAAACGTCATTTCAAAATTTCAGTGCTTATCTTATTCCCCAGTATACTTTTCTGGTTTAAGGACAGTAACAAAAACTTTACTTATTTCCTACGAAACTAACATTGCGGTGATTAGTAAAACAAGGTCGTATAGTAAGCTTGGCAGGCTTGTGTATTCAGTCACTATTCTTTAAAACTGAACATTTTGCCAGAAATAAAATGTGATGGCAGATTGCCTCACGTTTGTGGATTTCAGAAATAATTGACGTCATCCATGACATCAATGCTCCTCACGAGCTCTATAAAAAGAACGTTGCAGCCAACGTTTTTCTCACAAATCAAACACCATCACAATTCAAGAGTGAGAAAGTTAGAGAGAAAAAACCAAAACCTTGTTATAAAACCCAATAACAATGGAAAAAATCAAACAAGATTTGATTTTAGAAGAAAAAATGTTATTGATCCAATTACAATCAGTACAAGAAAGACTTCGATTGTTTAACAATCCAACAAAGGCTATTGAAGTGCCGTAAGAGGAAACTCATAAAAACTACTACTAGTCGAGTGCATATCGGCATACTGGTAAAGACTTAACAAATCCGTTAAGAGCTGATGCTTTGCTAAAAAGCATAAATAAAGATAATACTGGTCTTAGTTCTTCATTGAACTTAAACAGTAAACTGGTTTATCCCAGTCCGTCTACTTTCGGCAAAAGTAAAATGACAAATTTAGCTACTAACCCTCTTATGCAGGAACCGGTATTCAAACCCGATTACCTAAAAGCAGCTAAACAAGAAGAAGAAAGATATTATGTTGTGTTCAAAGGACCACGTGCTGGTATCTATACAACTTGGGGAGAAACCCAAAAAATATGTCAAGAAGATAAATCCACCAACAAGAAGTTCAGAATCCTTGAGCAAGCTCAAATGGAATTAAGACTTTACGGTGAAGCCAAGAAGACTACTCCTCTCCTAAAGCCAAAGGTCAATCCTTTATTAGCCAAAAGAAGAGAAGAAGCCAGAGATCAAAGAATTCTAATAGAAGATCCAATTGGGCTCGAAACACGGATTGTACATTTTCAATAGATTGTTGTTCAATTATGGAATAAGGCACGCGCCGCCTGTCAACAAGATTTCATTAATGAAAGGTTCTATACAACAGACAAGCCAACAAAAAGCTTGTACAACTTCGTTGAAGGATCTGATCCTCAATTAATCTATCAGGCATTCCGTGCTGGATTGATTAACAACATATATCCTAGTAATAATTTACTAGAAATAAAAGAGTTTCAAAGCTCTGTATTTGAGACAATTAAAAAATTCAGAAAGAATGTTTTAAAGGCTCAAGATAAAAAGATTTACATCAAGGTTACAAGTTCTATCCCTGATTGGAATCATGAAGAAAACTATTCTCCATATCACACTGTGTGGAAATTAGGTCTGCAGGGAAAAATGAGGAATTACATTTCTCTAAAGCCATGGAAGACAAGTTACAAAATCCATTTCTCGAAGTCATCAAGAATCAAAGGGTTCAAAGTCTTAAGAGAATCTCGGAAATAATTCTTCAGGCCATCACCGAAGAAAACAGGAAGGTTAACTATGCTGATTCTCATTGCATAGTTATTAGTTACAAAAACGAAGCCGAAGAGCAAGATATCCAATTACTCACACAATATGGGATACCTTTCCTCACCAATACCATTGATGCGGCTAGTACAACTAAAGAAGCTTTTTGCAAACATGCAAAACAGCTGTTCGAAGAACACTCTTGTATCTTTTGTCAAGATAAGAGTAAAGAAAAGGATGTAGGACCCTCCACTACTCCAAAAGAACCCACTACGGATAGAGAGTCATTCATAAAATGGACCTTACAAAGAAACTTTGCCAAAGTAGTTTCAATATGCTACTTTAATTTATTAAAGAGATTCCTTTCTATATTAATGGCGACACTTATTCATGAAGAAAAAGGCAACCATGGTTACGCTTCGAGCCTCACGGCTCTCCTATAAAGGATCACCTCCTCATAGAGTTGAAGGCATTCCGTCTTGGACCAAAAATCCTTAAGACAACTATCATTGTAATTACTATCTTTCAAAAGTGTTAGTGGAGTAAAAACCTGAAAAAGTGGTATTTTTTTGATGTAAAAATATTCTGAGTTTCTCATTGAGGAACTCTATCTTGTATCAATCAAAGGTTTCTCATTCATAACGGCGACAATGGTTATAATAATCGTGACAGAGTCTGATGCAACCGTCAACAAGTACCAAAAAGGTCGATGGCCGTGGGGAAAAAGATAAAAGCATCTAAAAGACAGGCTGGCTTTTATTCCATCAAACACCGTTGTGAGGTACAATGATTTAAAATATTCATATAGAGTAAGAATTTCTCGAATATTTACATAACGTCCTTTTCTTTAACAAAACATAAAAGAAGATAAACACTGTAAAAACTTCTTTTACAACAAATGGACCAATTCCACATCTAAAAAATCTTTTTAAAGATTTACAACAAGAGATTCTTGAAACAAAAGAATATATTTCTGACATTGATAAATCTATCCTTAGGCTGAACAATAGATATAAATCTAGCGTTGAAAACAGGGGATATGAACATCCGATGACTATAGCGAGAGTTATTAGCCATAAAAAACAAACAAAAATTTGTTTGCAAAAACGTCTAAAGATCTTTAGGCAAAGGGCTGCTGCCCTACAAGTATAAAGGCATTACAAAAATGAGTAATTTTCTTCTTGTTTTTGTTGCTGATAAAGGACTTCATGTTTCCTTTATCAATAAATTTATTATCCGCGTTTTATAATATTTTGACAATTTGAAATAAGAACATGACATTCTGATAAAATAATACTTCTAGCCGCTCCCGCAACATAATACTAGAAATATAAAAATATGCCTTTCATGTCGCATAACTTCTTATAGCAAGTTTATCTACAGTCTACACACATGGTGCATAGACGCAATGACGCATAGTTATATCCTAAAAAGTAAATTTTATATGTATATTCAGATCTTGTGGTAGTTTGGTGTTCTTTTCTTCCTTGATTATAAGAAGAATAAGCATTATGGAAGTAGTAAAACTAGGGATGAGCAGCGGCACCGGAAAACGGTACGGTACCGGAACCGTACCGGTACCGACCTATACTCAACTGTTTTTCTATACCTGGTACGGTACCGGTACTACGAAAATGGTTTGAGAAAAAAAATGGTATCATTGAAATTCGGTGCGGGATCATAACGGGAATTCCCGAAATCGGTAACGGAATACAAAAAGTTGCAGACTTGCAGCAGTTGGGTGTCTTTGCAAATGCCTTTTTTATCAAACCCCGACATGCCTAATGATAGAATATATGTTCTTATACATAGAATATATGTTTATCTATTAAGCTTACAATCTTCAGTTCAATTTGTTCCGGCCTAATTTTCTTGTTATGTTTTCTGTATAAAGGAACAAAGGAAATGTATTGTATTTATCATCATGGGGTATATGCAGCAGATATACATATATACAGACTTGCAGTCCACACCCTTGCAGAATTGCACACATATACAACAGAAGCACAAGAACTTGAATCTTGATCAAGATACTTAGAGCGTGTAATTGTATGTTGATTTTAACACACTCAAAACCAAGAAAAATGTCATGTTTAGACTTGCAGCTCGATTTTTTATTTCATATACAAAATTGTGATATGTAACTGTCATAA
>BQNB010000276.1:0-76215 GCA_026074375.1 Tanacetum coccineum | reverse complement strand
AACTCTCTCTCCCTCTCATCTTCTCCGGCGAGCTCCCGCCGCCGCCGGCCACCACCACCACCACCACCGCCGTCGGAAAAGTTTCTGGCGAGTTTTCCGATCAAGACCAAAAATGCTCCACTCCTTCCGATCTATTCGATCCACACACCCACTCTCGGTCACGCGCCGTCACCACCACCACTCGACCGCCGCTGCCATAACACCACCACTTTCATCATCATCAACCTCCACCACAGCCGCCGCACCCCTCGTCCCATCATCATCGCAACAACCTCACCCTTATCACCACCATCATTTTCATCGAGACTCCACGAGGGTGTCTGTACATTTTTGTGGCTAAGACCACTAGGGTCCGTTCGGCTTTGTTTGTAAAAACGCAAAAAGGGTGCGTTTGGTTCATATGTTAACACCACGAGGGTGTTTGTTTCGATGACAACCACCGCACCACGAGGGTGCGGCTAGTTTGTGTCTCACCACCGCAAAAGGGTGCGGTTGGGTTATGGTAAAACCTGGGTACGTTCGGGTTGTTGTGGTTCACAACCGGGTGCGCGTGGTTTCGGAGATAACCACCAGATTAGGGTACGTTTGGCTTATCAGCCACCACCAACGAGGCATTGGTTTGTGTTATAACATAGGCATAGGGTGCGTTTGTTTGATGAAACCACGCACAAGGGTGCGTTTGGATGGCTGTAAACAGCCATAGGGCGCGTTTGGTTGGCTGTAAACAGCCATAGGGCGCGTTTGGTTTGCGGGATAACACCCAAAAGGGGTGTTTGGTTGTGCAGTTAACAATAAGGGTGCGTTTGGTTTGGGCAGAAGCACCCAAGGGGTGCGTTTGGTTAACAGCGGGGGTGTTTGGGGTAACAAAGAAACCAATAGGGCGCGTTTGGTTTAGCAGCAGCACCTCATGGGGTGCGTTTGGCGTAACAGAAAACTGAAAAGGGGCGTTTGTTTTGACAGCTGCACCGCAAAGGGTGCGTTTGGTATAACAAAATTTTAATAAACGATAAATAAATATTATCGCGAGATTTATAAATAATAAACCGGATATATATATTGGTGGTTTAAAATGGTTAAATAAATGTGTCATGTATTAATTAATCTTGCCTAATCATATATATTGAACACATGAGTAAATTTCAACATGTATTATTTGAAAAAGGGTTAAGTTACATAATTTCAAGATTTCTAATTCGTAATATATCAATAACCGGATAAACAAACGGAAACTATACTTTTACAAATGGGGTAAATATTCTAGCAACCCATCGAGGAAACAAGGTATTAAATTATAAAATAATCTTATATTTTATAATTAGCAACTAGAAAATAACATCATAACTATTGTAAGAGTTTTAAAAACGTCGTTTAACATAATTTGCAGATTTAAAACGTGTGTTATTTTTATAAAGAAACTTTCCATTAAATCATTTGGGGATATCCGGGAACGTGTCGAATTATTTAGTTTCTTAAATTTTTATTATTTTTCTTATATAATACTTGGAAAGTATTATATAATTAAACCATTTTAGTTTAATTGTCATCTTTTAGGGAACACACATGTTGGGTATCATATACGCTTCGAGTTATCCTTTTGGGTGGGTATCTTAATATATAATTTACGATAGGAATTATATATTTGGTCATTTATCATTATGCAATATATACGGAATATATTACACACCTTGCGTGTATTTTCAATTTATTTATTTAACCAACCACCAAACTATTACAACTTTAAAACTAAATCTTCTATCAACGTGTCGCGTTGATGTTGATGTACTCATGCATCGGAAAACCAAGTACATCGTCCTAGGCTAGTGGGTCTTAGCCGTTAAGATAAACCGCAACTTCTTGGTCGAGCCGTTTCAGTTCCCGTTTCGTCTTGTACTCAGTGTGTACATTCCCGCCAATCGTTCTTCATCATTGATGTGAGTTTATAGCCCCTCTTTCACTTGTTTTACATTTACTTTACAAATCTCGGGGGGAGAGAGAAGGAGTATCATGCTCAATAAAACTTGTTTACTTATATGTTTACAATATCTATTTACATACTATACTACACACTTGGTTTTTTCTATACACTTGATTTTGCAATTCATTACAAACACAATTACATGGTTGAATACAAACTGGGTTTCTTACTTTGTCACATACTCATTTGCACACATGTTTACGAAATTGTTTACATACTCATTTCGAACTCAACTGCTTGATTTATATCACACTATTTTCTACTTATGGATTTAAGTACTCAAAGCTATTTACGAATACAATGGTAAATTTTTATTGGACACAAGTGTTTTCGGTTATCATCTCCTGTTTACATGTGCCTAAGTACATAACCCACCATTGCCCATTTCATGAACTGTCAATTTCTGGGAACCGGAGAACACGGTTGAGGAAGCGCGAGGTATAAAATAGATCTATTTTGGGATTGACATCCTTGTTCGGAGTGAGCTATCTCTCCTAGTTTTTTGGAGGTCCAAAACAACGAATGCCATACATGTCGAAAATTTGGATGTTTAAGGGTTTGAACTTCTACACGGGGCTCATTTAGTGAATTAAATTGCTTACATTATTGTCGACTTCAGTGTCTTGGCTTTAGGTAACAGTTGATATAAATTATGTGATACTGTATTTGTTGATAGTTGTCCCATACATTTTGGAAATTCAACGATTTCCTGTCCATACCTAACTTATTAACATTACTAGTTTTTGGACACTTTTCATTATATTGCGGCGAAGCAATAAACCACCTAAACTCTTTCGGTTCTTTAATTTACTCTTACATTTTGGCGATTATTATAAGGATTGAATTGGTCATACATACTTTATTAAATCTTTTGTGATTCGCACATTTACATTTATACTTACAAAACTCTATGAACTCACCAACTTTAATGTTGACACTTTTAAGCATGTTTTTCTCAGGTGAATTAGATGCTTGGATTATTTGATGTGCATTGGAGTCTTTAAATTCAAGTTTTTCATGGTGATGCAATTATGGGACAACTATTATTTTGACTTTAGAAAATCAACGAGATTGTTTTACAAACGACACATTTAGAGGTCGTTCTCTTTCATCTTGTGCTGTTGTATTATGAAGTAACGCCCCCTGACATATTTCCGCTGCGACACATTTTTGGGGGTGTTACAGCTCACCTTGGGCTCTGACTAAGAATCTATCGACGAGTCCTCCTCAAGGTGTTATGCAGGGTAAGGATACGGAAGGTAGATAAGTGTACGTCGCGACTTGCTGGCGTAATCATTAGTGCGTGAAGACGATCTATGGGACATATTGTGACTGTGACGGTGTCCATAATAACAAGGTGCTTAGGGACAGTATGATACTATAACGACAATAACCGATGTAAACGCAACCTCAGAACACGAATGGATTAATCAAAATAAGCATGATGTACAAAAATCAAATAGTAGACATCTAAAAGTATGCTTTGTACGGTGCACATAATTCCTAGTATCTTTTCAGTGACTAATGTGAAAAGTCGGTTTTTAAACTCATTTAAAATAGTGACTATACCCAGTGTTGCATGATACTCCCTAAATTAGACATAGTTGATCAAGTTATGTCTAATTGAGGTCTCATGATGCAACCACTCGGAATAGTCGACTCGTTTCATGTTCAGTGTTTTTTTAGAAAAGAAAATCATTTTGGTTATAGTTCGGATTTTTATTTTGGAAAAACCAGCGTTCTCTATAATCTTAGGCTTTGATTACCAATCTATCACACCTCACCAAGGCGAAAAAGCAAGGTGTAACATATTAATAAACATCACACAAGATGATAGATAAAAACACCATACATGTTAAATAAAAGTAAAGTTATCCGAGTTACAACAACTTCAAGAAACAAGTTTGAAAGTACAAAAGACAACATAAATTGTATTCTATCCGAACATGGATATTTCCCAAAAGACATGAATCTTGTAAATAAGTGGACATCTTGACAAGGATTCAAAAGCAAGCACTAAGTATCCACTTTAGGAACATCACCTAAAAAGCATGATAAAAATAGTCAACTATTAAAAATAGTTGGTGAACTCACAGGATTTTGTACACAAAATATAGATTTATAAAGAGTAGATGTCTGAAGTAGTATATCCAAATCAACATATGAATTTCCGTAACAAGTTGATAATCCAAATCGACATAAGTTTTCAAAGACAGTCCCCGTTACCGAGATAACGTGACACAAATCCAATTAATATAAATGTATGCTATAGTATTTATGCGAGGCACTACTTAAACACATTCAGCCTAACCGTTCCAACATCCAAACATCTCGTGTAACAATCCCACACTAGAAACAAGTTGCAAGTTCAACAAGTGTCATAACACAAGTCTTATGTTTTAGTACTATGCACCCCATTTATGATGGGAGTGAGGAGGGCAAATCTCCTAATAGCGCTATCCATAAGTACTAACGTCTCAATCTTGTTAAGGGAGATATAGTGAGCTAAAAGTAGTGGCGGGTTCCAAGCATACAACAACATACATATCAAGTTCAAGTTCAACACGTTTTCCAAGTTCAAATCAAGTTCAAGTATGCTCGAAAGTTTAACACATAAAAGTACGAGCATAGCAATTTTATAATACATAAAAAAATTAAAAACACATCATGCTTTCCCACCCAAATCAATCTAAAACGGAAATAAAAAAGAGGGTGCGAGAGCAATACCCTCACTAAAAAGTTATAATGATAATAGGACTTCTCGGCAAACTACACTAAGTAGGCAACCTCTTACTCGCAACCTATGGCAAGTAAATATACCTAATTAGATCCTATACGATATGCTCGAACAATATTATAGTTCATTTATTAAGTTTTGTATTCACATTCGTTTTAAAAGACACTTTTATCACAAAGCATAATTTCTACTAATTTTCCCCGAATTTCCTGTCACTTTAAGCATTTATTTAACCAAGTTAACCAAAGTTTCTAGTTAAGCTACTACTCCATGTCAAAACTCCATGTTTTAGTTGAGTCCATGAATTTTCCTAAAATTTATTAAGGACTTATACCCGACCATTTATACCCGACTCTAAAAATGGCGAAATCTGGACATATAAACGTATTTTAGTGATCAGAAGGTCTAAATCAAGGTTATATAAGTTAGGCCAATGGGAGACATTAAATAATCCTTACAAGTGTCTCCCATATCAGTTTCAATGATATATTCATCTTAGTTTATGATTTATGGTCATTTTAGTACAAGGCTTGAAAAGAGATTTCGGGCAGGTTTGAAACCTTTCACCATTTTGCAACTTTCACTAACCAGACGACCTAATATTTTTACAAAGCTTACATTTTTGGGAACTAGACTCAAAGTACTTGTCAAAACATTTATTTATCATCAACTTATGCTCCAATCAATATGACCTAAAGATGAAATAGGGGTTGATTGAAAAATAACTTTGACTAAAACAAGTCTAACTACTAACCCATTAAGCTAAACGACCCAACCGACTCCCCAATATCATTTTTTTTACACATATCTCTAACATCATTTTGGTTTATTAATATCCAGTAGGTTATTATGACCATAAATCCAACTTAAAAGCATTTTGTACCAAAAATACCTAAACAAGCCTAAAAACATGATTTTTATGCCAATTTTAATCACTAGTTCACTATCCAAACACCCATAAACGACCTAAACAAATTTCAATCTCATTTTATTTATTCATTAACATCATTTTAACATCCTAATATCAGTAATAACAAGAATCAAAATTCCATTTAGGTGTTCAAACCAAAAAGTACCCAAAATGACCAAAAAACTTACGGTTGAGCCCTAAAAAGAAACTTTTCCGGGTACATGATTAGCAACAAGGAAGTCTTTTACCCTTGACTTACTGATTCATCCTTTACTATATATAAATAATAATAATTATTAAAAATATATAACAAAATAGGATAATATCATAATAGTAGTATAGTAACGCGGAGTATCGGTTTCTCCAATTCGTTATCACAAAGTTTAAAACCGGACCAGGGTCGTTCTTCCAACGAGGCTGTGCTGGAGAATCGATACAGTCGTGAAAATTGGCAGTTTGAATGAAGATTGATGATTTGAGAGAATTGAAAGTAAATTAATCAATAACAAAAATCAATAACAAACAAAAACGATTGAGAAAAACCTAAAAATTATGAAATTAAGCTGAAAAACGAGAGCAGGAATCCCGAACAAGGGGTCAAAAACCTAAAATCTTCAAAATTAACCCTACAAAGAAATTTTTACTTCTAAACTACTCTAGGGAACTAATAATGAAGAATGAAAAAGACTAGACTGAAAACGGAGGTCGTTTGACCCAAAAACGAGTCAAGTCAAGTTCCGTACCCGAGACTCGTTCTTTAAAAATCAAAAGTTTAAAAAATTAACCCTACGAAAGTTTTTATATTTTTCCTACGTAAATTATGACTAAAGAAAATTTTCTAAAAAAGAAAAATATTTTTTTTGATAATTTTTGTATTTTTTATGAATTTTTAAAACTTTTAACGAAATTAAATTATAAAAAATACTAAACTATTTTTAAAAATTCTGAAAAAATTACTAAAATTACTTGACACTAAAACTATCCTAAGAAAAATAAGAAACCCGAGATTGAGCTTATAAATAAGCTCGAAATAAGCTGGAAAGAGCTTATAACTATATGGGCCAAAAAGGGTATTTAAATTAAATGTTGCAACTTATGACTGGATAGCCCTGCCGGGCCGAGTGGTAAGAGTGTTGTGTTGTGAGTGTGAGGGGAGGGGTTCGAGTCCCACTCCCACCCCTTTTTTTTATGCTACAGTACTTTTTTTTCTTTTTTTTTACAAACTTATAGAAAACACAAGAATAAGCAAATTTTAAAACTACAACTTTTTACAAATATGACAAATAAGCAGGGAAAATAAGCACAAAAGGCAGAACACACTCTTTTTTTTCTAATGGCTTAAATGAGCTAAACTGTTAGCTAAATTGAGGTCAAATAAGCAAGGACAAATCATAAATAAGCCAAACAGTTGGTGTTCTAAACCCATTAAGCAAGGAAAAACAAAAGTAAGCAAAGAAGCACAAGCCAATAAGCCAGAAAAGCAATAAGCAACTTGGGGCAAAACTGCTGAAAGACAGAAAGTGGCTTTTTTGCCTTGATTTTAATAATAAGCTTGTAAAAAGCTCATTTTAAGCTTAAAATGAAAGAGGAAAGGTGTTATGAATAGCTTAATGAAAAGCTAAATGGACTAGAAATATCTTAAACTATCTGAAATTGATGGAAAAGATGCCTAACTAAGAGATAACACTTAAAAAGCTCAAAACAAAATAAGCTAACATGCTTAAGCAAAGATAGAAAATGAGCTTTTGAATCTTTAACAATCAACCTATAAACTACTAGATTAATTCATAAAACCAACACTTCTAAGCTAGAAATAAAATTTTTAAGACTACTCCTTTTTTGCAACTGTTTTTGGCTTTTGGATATTTGGAGACTTTTTAAAAACAAATTTAAGCTAACTAAATAAGCTGGACATGAGAAATAATCACTAATCTAAATTAAGCTATTACTATACTATTTCCTACTTGAATCTAAAAGGCTAAATCCTAAGAATGCTTAGCTAAATTGTAGCTCAAAAAGTGGCAACAGGAACACCTTTGTTTCTGCTAAAGCACTTTGCACTAGTACTCGCCAATTAGTGCAGGTACCCTTGGTGGTTTCTACTGCAACAAATCCACTCAATGAGTATAAAACAACATTTAGCAAACAAAACTTAAACCTAAGAAGACTTAAAACCATTTTGAGCTAGCAAAGAAAAGAGTAAAAACTGTCCTGGTGCTAGAAAGATCATATTAAACCATTACTTTTGAAAAATTTAAAATCTAACTTATAAAAACTGAATTAAAACTAAACTTAACTAAAATCTAAACTAACTCAAGCAAACGGCACTAATACATTTGACTTTTGCAAGTCAAAATAGACTAAGCCAAACACCCCCTTAAATATGAAACTTGCATTTTTTTACTACCTAAAGATCTAATAAGCTACAACAGATGTAGAAACAGACAGATAAAGATCAAATAAGCAAATTACAACAGTAATTAAGCTATAATAAGCAAGATAAGCTGAGGAACAGTAAATACTTTTAAAAAATGAATGTAAATAGAAAAATGAACAACTTACAGAATCTAATGCTTTTGGCAATGAACTTAAGTGCACAATCAGCTTGTAGACCACCCTATGTGCTTACCAATAAGCTTTACACCAAGCCCATCCTTAATTGCTTATTCATCCAAAATAAGCTTGAATCCATATTTCTTTCTTAATGAAACAGTAGCCCTTTTTTAGCTTTGGGAAAACCTTTAAGTAGTTAAAACAGGTTATACAAGCTAAAAAGAGCTTATAGACATAGCTTTTGAACAAAAAAGCTTAGTGACATAAAACTTATAAATAGGAACAGATTTGCATTTAACAGTAAACGGGACTTAAAATTTCACTTCATACAAAAAGTGATTACAATGCTTGACAATAAAACTGACAGAATACTAAACATTTAAAAACATAAATAAAAATAAAATTAAGCTACAACTACTCTCCTCGTTTTTTCATTGTCTTCTTTCTCCTTTTATAAGCCGTCCAAGCTTCAAGTCTTTGTGCTTGTTGTGTTTTTGTTGTGAGGAGAAACCAAATGCATCCTGGCCCTCTATTTTTTCTTGGTCCAACCTTCTCCTTTCGGGTCGTAGTTCCTAGGAACAACCCTCCTTATACCCCTCTTATAGTTTGTTTATCAATTAAAGGTGGAAAGAGCTTATAACTATATGGGACAAAAAGGGTATTTAAATTAAATGTTGCAACTTATGACTGGATAGCCCTGCCGGGCCGAGTGGTAAGAGTGTTGTGTTGTGAGTGTGAGGGGAGGGGTTCGAGTATTGTTTGACTGAGTTTTAACTAAAAAGAGGAACAGGGTAATAGTTTGGGGGATGGGCAGGATTGATCCCTAAACCTATATGCTTGTATATCATTCTTAGTCCTTGTGGTGTGGTTATTGTTTGAGAGGTTAGCAGTTTTAGCCCCTGAAAGATATTCTAGTTATTGAAAACGTGGTCCTTGGGGGTGATTAGTTAAAGGTTTTGGGCCGGGTTGGTAGTTTGGGTCGTTTGGTTTATTATTAAAAAGGGTATTGGGCTTATGGGACTTGTGGGCTTATGGTTTAGTAAATAAATACTATTGGGCTGATCCGGCCCAATAACTCTGGTACGGGTCGGCCCAATAAGATTTTTATGCCTTCGGCTTCGGTTTTTGATTCTCTTTCCAACACCATATCCCGGGGTTGACTTTGACTTTGACTTCGTCAAATTCTCAAACGTTGTCGAGTCGATCCGGAAATTTCCGTTTAAGCTCCGTTTTCAATCCTTTTGAACCCTTGGCCTGAGTTTTTCGCGCTCTTTCCAAATCCGTGCTCGGTTTTGTCTGGTTTGGCTTTGTTTTTGTCCTTTAGTGAATATCCGGTACCTGCACAGCACAAACACAAAAACAGGCATATTTATGGCATTTTATGTGCGTTTTTGATCGTTTAAGTCCGATTTTAATAGTGAAAAGTATGTGTAATTAAACACATACCACCTACCTTTGAGAGAACCACGAAAATGATATGAGGGAGGTAGGGCTAAGATGATTCACCACATCAAGATGAATCCTTGAATGGAAAACAAACCAAGAGGCTTGTTGAGGATGATGAAATAAGCCTTTTTGAGTGTTGTTCTTGTATTTAATTAAGATTTTAGGTGGTGGATTGTGGTGGTTGATTCTATAAGGGAGAGAATGAGAGTTTTCTGTGGTTTTAGTGAGAGTATAATGATAGAATAGTGTGGGAGGAGAAGTAAAGAAAAAGAAAGAGAAGAGAGGTGATTGGTAGGATAAAGAGGTAGAGTGTGTTTGGGAAGAAGGGAAAAATGATTGTGTTTTGGGCATGGATGGAGTGACTCCGGTTTTGGGGCATCCAAGAGAGATTAAATATTGATTTTTGATGTTTATTATTATTTTGTTGATATTTTTCTAGTGTAGGTAGTATTTTGTAAGTTAAATGTGTAAGTTTTTATATAAAAAGATATAGTTATGTGTATAATTTGTAGTATATTGTAGGTTAAATGTAAATTATGTTAAGTAATGTTGGTTAAGAGTTAATTTATACACTTAGGTGATATTGAAGTGTTTTAAGTCCGTTATAAAAAGTGTAAGTGCAAAAACATAAAAAATTACGCAATATCAGGTTTACCGGGAAACTTGCAAGTTATAATGAACGAAGTGACCTAAGTTCATAAAAGTGAATGACTTATGTTTATTAATGGTTATTGAAATTTTCCTAATGACCTTTAAACATATCGTTAATCGTTAAGACCGTTAACTAGGATCATAGGTCGAAGGTGCGTTCGTATAACTAGGGTTCTTAAAAAAAGCATTTAACACTAAAAATGACACGACCATGTAAGAGTGACTCAACAAATAATTTGAAAGAGGTCAAAATGTCATATGTTTGCTATCAGTTACTAACCTTAAAATAGACAGTTGTCACATATTGTTAAGAATTTTGCTTTGTAAAAGAATTCTGATACTATTTGCTTATCTTGTAATGAATGTTTGCTTTCTGCAAATCATGATGCTTGTGTTGTTAGATATCTTAAGAAAAAGCAAAAACGTAAAGTGGCTAAATCTGCAAAACAAAACGTCAAAAGTGAATAGAAACCAACTTATTAAGATCTTTACCTCAGTAGGACTTAGATGTAAACCAACAGGAAGGATGTTTAACATGGAAGGAAAAATATGTCCAATCATTAAAGCCTCTCCTGCCACTATAGTGCCTTTAGGAAATAGACTCCACATCATTAGGATTTCTGTTATAGCTCCTAATGCGGAAACTAGAATGAGATATTCCCTTGCTAAGAATTCACTGATAAGAGCTCATATAAATAGCTATGATCATCCATTCAATCCTCCCAATTTTGACTTTGTAAGAAATTCTGCGATTTTGAAACAATCATCCTAGAATTTCGGATTTCTAGGTATAACTTTGAATTGCTAACAGTATGGAACCCAATCAAAAGATGGGGATCCACCCTTTTGTAAATATGTTTTTCTTCATTCTTTTTGTGCAGATTGTAGAAATTGTTCTTTGGTATTTAGACTCCGGGTGTTCCAAACACATGACTGGACATCGTGATAAGCTCATCAATTTTATTTCCATGTTCATTGAAACGGTCCAATTCGGCAACGATCATTTTGCAGCAATTATAGGATACGGAGATCTACAAATGGGGAATATTCTTATTTCACGTGTTTACTACATTGAAGGACTTGGTCATAATATATTCTTCGTTGGGAAATTTTGTGATTCGGATCTCGAAGTATCTTTTAGAAAACACACTTGTTTTATACATAACTTGGAAGGTGTTGATCTACTATCGGGTTCTCGTGGTTCTAATCTTTATACAATCTCAATAGCGGATATGATGAAGTCTTCTCCAATTTGTCTACTCTTCGAAGCTTCAAAGACAAAATCTTGGTTATGGCATTGTCGTCTCTCTCACTTAAACTTCGGTACCATCAATCAGCTTGCTAAACAAGGTCTCGTCAAAGGGCTACACAAATTAAAGTATACTAAAGATCATCTGTGTTCAACATGTCAAATGGGAAAAAGCAAGAAGGAATATCATCCAGGCAAGCCGAAACCAAGTACAAATAAGAAACATCAAATGTTGCATATGGATTTGTGTGGACCGATGCGGGTAGAAAGTATAATCAAGAAAAGATATATTCTTGTCATCGTTGATGATTATTCTCGTTTTACTTGGTGAAGTTTTTGAGAATGAAAGATGAAGCTCTAAAAATTGTTATCAAATTTTTGAAGCAAGCTCAAGTCAGTCTGAATGCTACAGTAAGATATCTTCGTACCGACAAGGGCACTGAATTTCTCAATCAGACTCTACAAAATTATATAGAAGATGTTGGAATTACTCATACGACATACACTGCACGTACTCTACAACAAAACGGTGTAGTTAAAAGGCGTAATCACACGTTGATAGAGGCTGCAAGGACCATGCTTATTTTCTCTAAATATCTACTATTTCTATGGGCTGAAGCTGTAGCTACTGCATGTTACACTCAAAACCGATCCCTTATCCATACCCACTACAATAAGACTCTATATGAACAGCTCAGAGATCGCAAACGAGAACTCAAGTGTCTTTACATTTTTTGTGCTCTATGTTATCCAACAAATGATTTTGAGGATCTTGGAAAACTTCAGCCTAAAGCAGACATTGGAATCTTCATCAGTAATTCACCATCCAAGAAGGCGTACCAGATCTACAAAAGTAAGAAAATAAGCCGCGACAATTTAAGCTCACAATAAGCTTTTGAAAGGCTGTCTCAAAGAAAGAAAAATAAGTCGTGACTAAATAAACTATAAATATGCTATAAATCTGAGATAGGAACGAGTAAGACACAAACTACAATTAAATTTGAAATACTGTTAATAAGCCTAAACAACTTCACTTAATCCAAAATACGAATCTGATAATAAGCCCAAAATGATTCGGCTAGAAGATTATATAAACCAACAAATATTTGTTAAGTATACCTAGTTTTGGTGTATAAAAATAAGAACTTTTTATCAAGATAAGCAAAAGAGAAAATTAGCTGAATAAGCTAATCCAATAACCTTGAATAAGCTTACAATAACAAAGTCACTAAACCCACCTGAGGTGAGTGATACAAATTGTAGGAACCAATAATCACTTCACTTCACCATGGTATTAATAAAAGAAAATAAGAAAGAGGATAAGAAGAATTTTAGAGAGAAGTTAGAGATAGAAAATAAGAAAGAAAGGGAGGAGGTAGATTATCACAAGTGTGTAACCTTACAAATGAGACAACCAACCCTTCTCCATATTGGAAAAGGCGTATTTATACCTAGACCTTAACCTAGGACGCCATATGGGCTTGACTCAGGCCGGGCTCGGGTTTTGGTTGGGCTTTAGCCCACAATACGTGACATATTAGCTTAATATTATGAGCTAGTTTACCCTTCTAGCCTACTACAAAATATATTTAATAAATGATCGAGATTCCTTATTTGACTCAATATTTTGAGGCTATCAGTCTTCATACTACTTTACCCCTAATATGGTTGATCCCTTTTAAGTGTTTTAATGCATGTAATGTACTCTTAGGGGCCTTGTAATAGTCTTCATACTACCTTACATGTGCGTTGCCTTAACGGAATATTATATAGACGACGGGTTTGTGTAATCTGTTCATGACCTAGGAAATACTTACATAAATCATCATAAGTGACAAAGCAATAGGATTAGGAGAAGCAAACTGAGGAGTAGTTCATGATTAAGTAAATACGTTTGTTTACCATATAAGTTTTCACCAAAGTAGTTTAGATTTGTTATTAGTTTAATTAGTTAAAACCAAAACCAACCTCTCAAACTAGAATTTTACCTATATTTTATAAAAATATAAAATAAAAAAATAATCTTCTCTTAACCCTTAGAGCTCTGTTATATTCTGTTTCGAGCCTTCCCAACCTATTCACCTAAAGAATGATAACAACCCTCGAGTCTTGCCTATACTACACTATAATGGTTAGGTACACTGCCTAGGGATTTGTAAAACTCTTTGTGAGTCGCAAAACCCACATTAAGTTTTTGGCGCCGCTGCGTGGGGAATAGTTAGGTTTCGAACTTAATCTAGCTTATGTCTACTCGCTTGATTCCTATCAAGTGAGAATTTTATTTTATGTTAATTAGCTTTCTTTAGTCTATATTTTTCTTTGTTCCCTTTGTTTTTGTAAATCTTTTCATTGACCTTCATGGGTGACGAAAACCCTATCCATACCTTAGGATACTACTCCAGACCTAGCCACGAGGGCTATCGAAACACCATTGAGATCCCCGACGGGAACAATATGGTGCCTCTGCGATCCGACACCATCCAGTTGGTGCAAAACGGATGTTTATTCCACAGACTTCGGTCTGAGGATCCAAACCAACATCTTAAGGATTTTATAAAACTAGTGGAATTACTTGACCTTGATGTTGCTAATAGGGAAAGGAAGTGCCTGCGTTTATTTTAATTTTCCCTTCGCGATCAAGCTAGCAATTAGCTTGAATGTCTTCCAACAGGATCCATCTCTACCTAAGAGGATTTTACTACTCGTTTCCTTGCTCAATTCTTTCCATCGGAAAGGACTACAAAACTTTGAAATGACATCTTGATGTTCCATCAATAGCAAGGTGAATCTCTTTCTGAAGCATGGACTCGTTTCAAGGACTTACTCTGAAAAGTCCCTCACCATGGAATTGATCTTTGGCTCCAAGTGCAAATATTTTACGACCGCATTGATCACACCCTAAAAGGACGGTGGCTACTGTAACACCCCTAAATCTGGTTAGCAGCGGAATGTTGAATATCCGAGGGCGTTACTTCATAGATCAATAGCACAAGATATGAGAACGACTACTAAACGTGTCGTTTAAAAAGATACATTGGATTAACAAATATGTGTAACACCCCAAATCTGGGTAGCAGCGGAATATTGAGTATCCGATGGCGTTACTTCATAGATCAATAGCACAAGATCTAAGAACGACCACGTTTTAAAAAGATACATTGGATTAACAAAATACTTGTTCATTACATAAGCTCATGGCTTCAAATTGTTCGACAATATAAGTAAAGATTTGGGTTTATAACAAATGTTCCCAAAATGTAATACGACCCAAATCTTTAGTATTGACTTTCTCCAAAAGTGACCCCCAATGTATCTGAGCACCTCGTGCCTTATTGACCTGAGAAAACATGCTTAAAACGTCAACATAAAGTTGGTGAATTCATAGGTTTATGTAAATCAATAGTAGGACCGCAAGATTTACAAATGTATGATTAAGCAACATATGCAAACATCATAATAAGTAATTACGTTTTCCTAAGCTCATGACACTGAAGCTCGACATGTATGAATGCAATAAATTGCCAATAAATGCCCGTGAATAATGTTTAAACTGCAACATCCCAAATCCTACATGGTATACGTTTGTTGTCCGGAAACCCGGCACAGTGAGCGCTACTTACCCAAACGGGGATGTCAATCCCAAATAGATCTATTTATAACATTCGCGCTCACAATCTAGTAATTGAAAGGGCTCAGTGGGTTATCGCTACTTAGGCAAAAACGTAATCATAGTATAAAATGTACACTTACGTCCAATTCGTAAAACAAAGCATGTTCTCACTCCAAAGATGTAAATAATTTAAATAATTGTAAAACATGGGGCTATGAACTCATCTTAGTAAATAGTCCTCTGAAAATGATAAATATATCCAAGTATGGCGAATGAATCACACCGTCAAATACCTAAGTAAATACGGCCAGTCTTAGTCTACAAGTTTAGGCTAACGACTCAATGCATAAACTACAATAAATTGCTAGTTTATATATACTGTTATCACTTGTGTGGTGGTGCACATGTTTATTGTATTTGTATTTACTTGATGGCTCTTGGGAAAGTATACGATTACACACGTTCAAATATATGTATAAACGTTATTAATAAATATTCATATTTATTAAGTCGTGGTTTAACTCGTATAATATCCGGTAAATATATAACTCGTCCGGTATGTTAAGTGGTTATTAAAATCACCTTTGTTCATGAAATACCCTTAGGTTTTCTATATTACAAAAACAGTCCCTATGTTTATGAAAATATAACATTTACACTTTAAACCCCTAGGTTTCCATAATTACACCTTTAGTCCTTTAGCTTTACAACAATTTACACTTTAAGTCCTTATATGTTTCAAACAGCCCCTTAAGTTTCAGAAATGTCAAGACAGCCCCTAGAATTTATAGAAAACAGTTTTGACAGTTTTAACCCCCAAGTTTACAAGTTTGCACTTTTTGTCCCTTAACTTGAAAAAGTCACCTTTTAAGTCCAATTAAGTTCTAGCAAGTGGCATTTAGTTTTAATGGACTCCAAAAAGCCATATAAGCTGGGTCAGCTTATAAATAAGCTCGAATGAGCTTAATTTGGTTTATTGGGCCTTGTTGGACTCGTAAAAGTCCATTAAGCTAATGAATGGTCCATTTAAGATTCCAAAAGCACACAAGCACTCATTTGGCTTATATAAGCTTATGTGAGACTGTTTGGCTAAAAAATAAGCTCGGGTGAGCTTATTTAAGCTTATTCGAGTTTGTTGGGCTCGTTAGCCCATCAACCTTAACCTGAAATGTTTTCAAAGGTCCATTAGGGTTTCACTACATGATCTAACTTATTTTCTTATCTCATTAAGCACTTATGATTATAATTAATTTGTTTTCACTGTATGGCTTATTCAATAAGATAGTAAGCTCGTTAATGGGCTTTTGAGTCCATTAAGAGTTTGATAAGGCCCTTTATGCTTTTGGACTCACTCCTCTAAGGTCCATTAGCTTCTCTAAAGTTATTATAAGTCCTATGAGCTGTTTAAGCTCGCAAATAAGATGTCCAAGCTTATTTGTGGCTTATGGGTTTTCCTTGGTCATGGTAATGGGCTATCAAGCCCGTTAAGGGTTCAGTTTGGTTTTTAAAAATACTTTAGGGTCCATGTGAGCCAAATAAGCATTTTAGACTTTCTAATAAGCATGAAGTGCTTATTATAATTCTGTGGACCCATAAGTCGGGCCTGTTGGGCCTGTTTTAGGTCGTACGTGGGCCATTGGGCCCAATAGGGTCTGATTGGTTTATTAAGTTTGCTTGTAGGGTTTTGTTAGGTCTCGTTGAGCTACTAGGAATCATTGTAAGCTCATTTAGTACTTGAAATGGTTGTGTTCGTCACATGCAAAAGTCTAGTAACGTCGTATACACTTTCCCAAGCCATACCGTTACATTTTCTTTGAAAGTTTACGTATGGTTTATAAAATATTCGTAAGTGTGAGTTAATGTTCACGTTGGTGTTTACATTTGTATCTAAACGTTCACGTTTAAGACCTTGCTTTTTATTAAGTCTCTTTATACACGTTTCCTTGTATCCTAGCACCACACAAGGTCGAACACATGCATATATAGGTACGTGTATCATGCATGGGTTTAACCATGCGTGTTCACGCCTAGGAAAGCTTGCTAATCACATAATAACTTGGCCTATACGACTAGATATCAAAGAAATAACTATAATATGAAGTGTATAGGTTCGTGTGCGACTTAAAATGAGTCTTAGTGACTTGTTTTGAGTGTTTGCGAGCAATGTGGCAACCCACGTGTGTAAATACACGATCAACAACTAAACCCTAAGCTTCAAAGCTTTGTGAGTACCCAACCTTAGCTCGTGTATTCCTTGTGAACTTGTATGAAAAGCCTTAGTGTTATTTGTTGGTTCAAGGGTAAATGTGATGGTGTTTGTTTACAGTTTATGACCTGAGACAAGAGAGGGTTAGTATTGTTTTCTTGTTTGAGTGTTTGTGAGTTGTAAGAGTGTTAAATGGTGTCTATGCCAAACCGTGCCCTTCCCCTTTTTGACTGGTTTTATGGTTTTTGTTTGTATCAACATGGGTTTGCTTTGTCTCTCTAAGTTTACACCTCTTAATTGCATGATCATGGTAAAGATTTTCTTTAGATTTAGAAATCTTATTGTGTGTTGTGGGTGATTGTTTGGGCCGCGTGGTAATCAAAGGGAAAAAGAGGGATCCAAAGTGGTTAATATCCTTTGTGTATTAAGCTAAGTGGAGACATTAAGGACAAGGTTTAATTAAACCTTGTTGTACATGTACTTAGTTTAGGCAATAGAAGATTTGTTAGTTGATTATGCATGTGGGACGTGTAGGTTTATGGAGGGAAGAAGGGTTTCAAAATCTTGTTAAGATTATAATGGTACAAGTCTTAATTAAAAGGATATTGTACAAGATTTGTGTAAGTATCCTTTGGTTCATGGTTTTTTTTTTTGTTTACCTATGACCGGCCACAATGGCTTATTAACACAAGAATTTAATATTTTTTATGTTTTAAGGATTAAATGGGTGTTGTTGGTTAGTGGCTAGGTCAGTCTAGATATTTTTGGGGTGTGTCAAAGGTATTTTATTGCGAAACGTAAGCCTTTTACGTAACCAATAAAAATAAAACACGCAAAGTTAATAATTATCTTCTTAATAATTATATAACACTTGTTTGACGTAAACCTTATTTATTGGTGATTGCTTTAGTTGAATCATTATTTCTAGTCTACGCGGAGTTTAGCTTAAATGTTAAAGTAAAAGTTAAAACGGTATCGGGACAAATTTAAATAGTGAAGAATAATAGGAGTTGTAAAATAACCTGAAATTGAGAAATGTTACAGTTGGGTATAAGATCATAACCATAAAACCATTGAAAAATCATTCAAAGTGTTTGATATAAATCAAAACGTTTAACACTTTTTGGAATGGTTTCTTTCTTCAAATGTCCCCCTGCACATAATGTGCAGCGGTATTCGAAATTTTTTGAACATGGAGATATCGAGTTAATTTATTTGCACTTTAACTCTTGGTTTATTGATCATATTTTTTTTTTTTTGATCACGCATTTCTCTCCCTTATGGAATTAACTAATCCCTTTGTATTGTCTTACCAATTGATTAAAATTTAAGACTTAAATAAGTTTCATAGGTGAGAAAAATGGTTTAACACATTTATGGCAGGAATTTTTGGATCATTTTTTCCTTTTTACTCCCCCGTTTAATGTCTCATCGTATGTCATCCAATTATAAGACATTTAGAAAATATGTTTTTGACGTTTTAAATACCATGTGAAATCGAGATTGAGCCACTTTTATATGTTTTAACAAAATGAGTGTTTAAATATTATTGACATTTAATAATCTTTCACTTGTTTAAACATTTTTGAAATGTTTTAGACACACAAAGTAGACATGTGAGAAGTGTCTAAAAGCATTAAAACTTGGTTTGAAATGCTCCCCCTCAAAAATTGATCCACTTATAAAAAATTATTCGACTTTTGAAAGTTTCAAGAGAAGGGAGTGTTGAACACATAATTTTAAAAGATTTTGAAAAATCTTTTTAGAAATTCTTGAAAAAATATGTTCTAACAATTTTGAAAAACAATGTTACTTGAGCTCTAAAGACTTTGAATGTCTTTTGAATTGATGTTTTAGGTCAGCTCAAGTCCGAGAAGTTGTTATCTGCTCGTTGTGAGGATAAATGTACATGTGTGCACACTTTCCTTTATTTGAAGATCGAGTCTAAGCTGTATTATTTAAGTCGTAGTTGTCTCGAGCTAAGAGATTTTAGAAAAAAATGCTCGGAGACGAAGAAGATTTCTCTTCTTTTTAAGATAAAGCGCACTGAAGCGTACACTTTTCTTTTCTTTAAAACGCGGGTTTCGTACAGAATTATACGAAAGCCATTGACTTGAGCTAAAAACTTTGAATGTTTTTTTGATAACATCAAATATTTAATAATTTTTTGTGGCAAAATACCCCCTAAAATACCTTCAAATGTTTCACTAACACTCGAAAACGAGATATTTTTTATTATTTTGTAGTTTTCAGGTAAAATGCAGGAATGTGACAAGAAACAAGGGAAAAAGGACTTGAAGAGTAAATTCTGAAGAATGTTACAGCGTAACACCAAAAATGGTTACACCGTAACATAAATTAAGCATGTACGAAGATCATGGAAGACTTTACGACGTAACACCATATATAGTTACGCCGTAACCCTATATTTGGAAGGAAATCTTGTCAAAGTTATCATTACGGCGTAACACCTTACCCAGTTACGCCGTAACCATGAAGATCTACAAATATGGAATAAAGATCACGTACATATTTATATGAAGGTTAAAGCGTAACACCATATCTGGTTACGCCGTAACAGCTGCTTAATTATAGAATGCCGTGTAAGTTGGTTACATCGTAACACCTTTATTGGTTACGCCGTAACAGGTATGATATTTATAAATAGAGGCCTCATTCAAGCTATTTCGACATCACTTCCTCCACAGCCAATTGGAGAGGCGACAAAGGCTTCCAACCTTCAAAGAATTCCACCTAGAGTCCAAGGGAGATCACACTTTACTTACTTTTTGTATTTAATCGTTCAAAATGTGAATCCTGTAAGAATTATGAGTTTTCAATATATGATTTCTTCTATCTCTTACTGTGTTTTCGTTACCATGAGCGGCTAAGCACTTAAAGTGCTAGCCTAGTTATGTAGTTACTTTTGTTATGATTATTTCCTGTTAAATTATGGTTTTATTAGATATTCCTTGACTATCGTGTAACCCTGGGTTTTGGTAGTACGAGTGGTTTAGACCTAGCTTGCCCCTATTAATAGATTACTTTATCATGATGGGATCCAATGGGTACTAGGGAGGATTACTAACTCCTTACCTGGTGTAGGAACTAACCGGTCACTGCACTTATCACTCGATACTTAAAAAACATATGAACTCTTTCAGATGGGGTTAGTAATCTTTTTAGGTTATTAGATACCTTTTGGGAATAGTTGGGATTAATCACTGCAACCTGGATAACCTACCTCCCAGATGATTCGGGACCTAACCAAGAGTTAGTACTGCTTGAGGTCATTTGGTCTTTTGTTGTTAATTGAAGTATCATTACTGAGTATGTTTATGCTGGATTTATAGCTAGGGTTGAAGTTAAATTGTGTTTTCAATTAGTTAAATTATATAATGTTCCAAATCTGTTAAAGTCTAGTTAGGTTTATAAGCTCTAATCACACTTTTGGTAATTGTAGTGTTCTTAATTGCTTTTAGCTGTATTGTTAATGAGTGTAGAAGTCATTTACATTAGGTTTGCATAAAAGGTTTTGAGTTTTGGTCATATATGTGCAAACTGCATCAGCAGGTGATATTGCTAAAAAAGCCTTTTTCAAGTTAGATTATCAGAGGAGATAATGAAAAGAATATTAGGGTTTGTTTTAGACACAAGTAGTTCTTAAGGCTAAGTAATATCTGTTTACAACTTTGTTTTTAAAACAAGTAGCTTATTTAGGATATCTTATTTTAGCTCTTATATTGCAATTTGTCTTAAAACCTAAAAAAATCAAAACATCGTATTTTATGATTCAATCATTTGCTTTTGATTTTTAGGATGTAATTTGTGTTTCAATTGCTTAGATCAGTTGTATAATCATAAGAGATTAAGTTTTCAAAAGCTCAGCTTCTGTGGTGGCTTATTGGAGATTATAGCTTAAATTGATTTTGAGCTTAAGTTGGATTTTTATGAGTTTGCTTCTTTAATCCAATGATTCAGAAGCTTTAAAGTGTTATTAGGATATTTAGCTTATTAAAACTGGCTTCTATACATTATAAGCTTTCTAGAATAGCTTTTGGATTTAATAATTGTGCTTAATTGAGTATGTGTAGTGTTTAAGTGAAAACAGCTTTGGTTTCTTTTTAGTCTACCATGCTGTGACAGCAAGCAGCACAAAACCTTTAAAGCTTTTTAAGAGCTTATTTTTAGGATTCAACTTATAGTTGTTTTATTAAAGTTGTTCAAAAAAGTCTCCTCTACAACTTTCGTGTATTGAGTTTTCAAAAAAAAAAAAGGGAAGATGGAAGTTGGGGGTGAGCAAGGCTCGAACCCCCGACACTCTATCATCTCACCTTCTATAGACACCCTCCAAAACACACTCCCGGTCCAACGTGCACATGGGGTCTTTTCATTACTTAATTTTGACAAATCTATCTTTTATATACATTTTAGCCCTTTTAGTTAATAAGTTGTTTAGGATTATTTCGTAGCTTATTCGATTAGCTGTGTCTCCGAGCTTATTTTTCTTAGGTCCCTCTTTGTTCAAGCTACTTTTTATAATTTTTTCATAATTTTTTTAATTAGTCTAGTATTTTTAAACATTTATTTTTATTAAAAACTTTAAAAATTCATAAAAAATAGAAAATTAATCATAAATAAATTATAATTCTTTTTTAGAAAATTTTCTTTTATCTTGAGTTTATAGGAAAATTTAGTTTTGCTTACGTAGGGTATAATTGTATAATTTCACTTTTTATAAAGAACGCGGATTCGTTTACGTTCACGTTTTTTGAGTTTTTAGTTCAATTCAACTCCCGTTTTTTCTGTTTTCTTTAAACTTACTTTATAGTCCAATTAGCGTCTAATTAAAAGCTGGAAAAAAAAAATCATTTTAGGTTTAAATTGGAAATTTTAGGGTTTTTCAATCACTCAGTTTAGGGTTCCGTTTTGCAGTTTTTTAGTTAAGGTTTAATTTTCCATTATTAAAGTTAGGTTTAATTGTCCTTTAAATTGCTCACTTTTAGGATTTTAGGAAAACAAATCATCTTTACCAATTCAAATCATTTGTCCAAAACAACAAAAGGAGGTTCTTAATTTCATAAATCTTTTGAGCGAAGACCGACCCGGTAACACTTACCGGTAAATATACGTATTGTTTTATATTATTCTTGAGATTTACATTTACTACTTTTGTCCTCAAGGGTAGTTTGGTAATTTTCTATACTTATATTATTATACGTGTATATAAAACTTTACACATCATGCCTCATAGGGTGCGACCTTTATGCTAGCGTGATAACTGTTGTTATATGAAAATTCGGCTAATGGCAAATGTTTAACCCAGCCCTTGCCAAAATCGATCACGCAAGCAGTAGCATGTCTCTCGTGAGTTTGAACTTAGTTCCTCTCGACTCCTGGCCGTCGGTTTCTTGGATGTTACGCAAGTGTCATATACTTTATATCTGTACCCAAAGCTTTCTGAAATGATTTCCAGAAATTTGACGTGAATCTTCCATCATGATCACAGATGATTGAAACAGGTATTCCGTGTCTTGCTACTATCATGTTCAGGTACAACCTTGCCAACTTGTCTAATGGATCATTCTCCTTACATTGGCAAATGTGATGCAGATTTTGTAAGTCAATCCACAATCACCCAGATGGTGTCAAAACCGTTTGGGTAGGACATTGGAAGATTGGTGATATAAATACATCGTGATTTCTTTCCCACTTCAACTTGGGTATTGTGGCTGTACTAACAATCCCGATGGCCTTTGATGTTCGGCCTTGACCCTTGCTACAGTCAAAGCACTTGATTAATTATGTGCGATGTCAGCTTTCTATTGGGCCACCTAATATATGCTTCTTCATGTCTTGGTACATCTTGTCGAAACCGAAATGGATATAATATTTTGACTTGTGGGATTCGTGCATAATCACAGATCTTAAGTCGCCATAACAAGGTAACCAACTCCTGCCGTTTAAACATAAAACTCCATCGGCGCGTGGTTTCAACTTTTCTTTAGGTATATCCTTTCTGATCATACCGCCTACATCTTCATTCTTAAGATTCCCTGGTTTTAGAGCTTTGATCTATGCTTCTAATATTCGTTTGGGAAGATCCAAGCCAATAGTCATAACAAGGCTCAGAACGCAATGCTCAATCCGTTCCTTACGGCCTAAATGCGTCAGCCAATACGTTTGCTTCCCCGGTGTGATTATACGAATGTCACAATGTATTCACTCAGCCAAATTCTAACAACGGCCTGCCTTATGTTAAAGCTCCTTTTGGTACAAGAATGTGTTTGTAGGCTTTTATGGTCGGTGAATCGGTTCATTTGGTAATATAGATACTGCCTCCATAGTCTTCATTCAGAGCAAACACCATGATCCAAGTTCTAAATAATGAGTGGTGTAGTTCTTCTCGTGTCATTTGTTTGTTGTCGGAAGCATAGGGAAATTAACCTTCTCTCTATTGCATCAATACATCACCTAAACCATTGTGTGACGCATCTCAATAGATACAAATGTCTTCGCTTCCTTCAGGGTATAAAAGCCAGAATCGGCGCACTGCACAACTTTTTCTTTATCAACTGAAAAGTGTTCTCTTATTTTTCTCCCCAATCGAGCTTGACTCCTTTCTGAGTGAGCTTAGTCATTGATTTAGCAATCTTCGAAAATCCCTCGATGAATCTCCTATAGTAACCAGCAAGACCTTAAAAAATTAGCAGATCTACGTCAGGTTGCGTGTCTTAGGAGATGCCCATTCTATGATAGTTTATTTCTTGTCTAGATCCACATGTATGCCTATGTTATCAATGACATGAACAAGAAATGGTACCTTCGGATCCAAAATTCACATTTCTGAAAACTTCGGCATTACAAACTTATCCTTCTTGAGCAATTCCAAATTTGCCTTAAGATTGAATAAAATAAGTATGTATCCATGAAGACAATTAAGAACTTATCCTATGTAGAGCTTTGCACACTCGGTTCTTGAAGGTCCCATGAATACGCAGGTGGTTATTTCTTGTTTTTGTTAGCCCGACCGAATGGATAAACCTGAAACTCTCGTAATGCCCATAAGAGTTCGGAATGCCTTCCTTTGGTTGAATGTCTGGATCCTCGTACTCTAAGCTGGATGATAACCTGATCTCATCTATATTCGAACTAAATACTGGATCCTGAGTTGATTCAAATAAATTGTCGATCTTGGAGTGGTTACGATCTCTACTCTGTCAGCTTATTTAACTCACGGTAGTCGATGCAAATCACTGACATGACCCATCCTTCTTTTTGACGAACAAGACCGGGGCTCCCCAAGGTTGAGGAACTAGGTTTATGATGACTTTGTCGGAAAAGCTCTTACAGTTGTTCTGACAATTACTTTATTTCAGACGGTGCTAGTCGATATGGTGCTCGAGCTACGGGTGCGGCTCCTGGAATTAAGTCGATCTGGAATTCCACTAGTCGAGCCAAAGGAAGACCCGACAAGTCCTCGAGAAACACTTCAGGAAAATCTCGGACGATTGGTACATCCTTCAGTTGCTTTCTTTCCGACTTGTCCTCCTCTTTCTTGGCGGATATTTATGCCAAAAAGATCTGACATCCTTTTGCCATGTACTCTTGAGCCTTTGAACATGAGATAATGGCCAACCGAGATTCTCTCCCGTCGTTACTTTCGTTACCACAAAAAATCAAGGTTTCATTCCCATAGGGGATTCTAACAAGTTTCTCATCACACACGATCACGGCGTGACACCTTCTTAACCAATCCATGCCGATAATAACGTCGAAACTACCCAGTTCTACGGGCATTAGATCTATGTTGAACGGATGGTTTAAGAAATTTAAAGTTGCAACCCCGCATATTGTGTTCTACCCGACTATTTTCCCGTCAGCTAATTCCACATCATAACTATTTTCTAATGGAGTTTGGGCGATGTCAATCAGGGAACTAAACGCAGAAGATATAAAGCTTCTATCGGCACCAGTGTCAAATAAGATAGATGCATAGCGGTTGTTTAAGAGGAACGTACCCGTGACGACATTGGAGTCTGGGTCCCTCGATGCATTCCCTTTCTTCTCTGCATTCCCAACTGCATATACCCAGCCTTGTGTCACTTCTGAGTACACGAGCCATTATGGTAAAAATGGCACTTGGTGCACTTGGGCAAAGATCCCCCATATGGCTTCTTTTCACCTGTCCCCATATTGTAGACCTTGGCAACATTCTACCTTTTGAAGGGTTGTTGTTGGTGACCATGGTTGTTTCTGGATGAATCATCAGCCTTCCTTTTGTTGTTAGTCTGCCTTTCCGCATAGGTGTGGAGTTTCTGATCCATAAAGTCGTTGGCCAACTCAATGGTCTCATCCAACGTCTTGGGTCTAGAGGACTTGACACTTCCATAAATGTTATCAGTGAGTCCACTGATGTATTTGTCAATCTTCTCAGTTTCATTAGCAACAAACTTGGTACATATCAGGGTTAGCTCTTGGAAACGTTCAGTGTATGTTAGAACATCGTTCCCTTTGACCTTTAGGTTCCACAACTCTATTTTTAGTTTCTTGATTTCACCCTGCGAACAATACTTGTCCGTCATTTTCTTCTTGAGCATTTCCCAAGTCATTGAATATGCATCAGGATCTAAGGATCTTATCTGACCATTCCACCAAGTCAAAACAGCCCCAAACAGAGTACAGGTGGTAAACTTAACCTGGTTTTCAATAGCACAACCACTGATATTGAAAACTGATTCCATCTTCTCGATCCACCGGGTTAAACCGACAATGCCTTCATTTCCTTTAAAGTTCAAAGGTTGACACTTTATGAAGTCAGTGTAGAAGCAAGGGCGCGCAGTTTGCACGCTCCTTCGGTTATCCCGTGTGAACTGTGGCTTCTATCTTTATTAGTGGAGTTTCGCGGAAGAGCTTGATCAATCATAGCTTGGACGGATTCTGGAGTTATGTTGTTTGGGTTGGTGTTGTTAGGAGTGGTATTCGGTCCTCGTCTTGTCGCAGGTGCCATGATTTGTCTAAATCACAAGAACAAGAGACAATACATGTGCAGCGATTATAATCTAACGAGGTATACAATTAATTTACAAATGAGACAACATTACTAGAGAGTTATTATATTGTACAACTGAACAATCTATTTCACTCTCATACACTGGGGGAAAATTTTACATGATAATAGTTTTTGGTACACAATTACTAATTACAAAACGATCAAAGGCATATGTCTAGCTGGGACAAAACCCCCTAATACCTTACACATGCCTTGTACAATGACATAGCACAGATAAAATAAACATAAAATCACTAGATCTGTGTGTTAGATCCCCAGAAGCTCTTGGTGATCTGGAAGCTCGCATCTGGGTCTGGCTTGTCTAGCTCTTGTTTCCTTCGCAGTACCCTACAACTCGGCCTGCATGTTCACCCATTTCTCTCGTCTCATGTCTCTATCCTCAAGAGAATCCTTACCCATATGCGCCTTACGTCTCGTTCAGTATCTCGAAGCTCTGCCATTCAGTCTGCTGTATTAAGAGCGAGTCTGTTTACCTGATGTCGTGTTTGTCTGTTGAATGAGACGTACTCTGCAGCTTGTAGATATGCTTGTGATGAGGCCTGGATATGGGTCTGTGTGCATACACATGATCACGGGTGGGTATGAGATCATATGAACCGCCTGGATACTAATCCTATGAGTGAGCCCAACATTCTCCGGGATGCATAGGCCTCCTCCTTTACAATCCCATACTGTCTCCTGGAGAGTCATCCTATCCCCTATAAGTAAGTCGACTCCGCACTGCGAGACCATGGTGACCCGATGTGGCATATGCGGAGTCCTACCACTCTGAGCATCTCTCAGTAAAGCATACAAATGTCCTGTGTCTATCATGCTCCTGGAGCTCAGCAAGTCTTGCAACCCCTAGTAACTGATCTCTCCCTAAGGTCGTAGGTGCTACTCAGGATTTGCCTCTAGCTCGGATCGCAAACAAGTATCCCTAATACCATACCCAACCTCACTAATCCCCTGTCGTCTCGCTTCAGCATCTACGGTGCTGACAAACCCATAATCTATCCCCCGACCCCCGGTAGGTCTAGCAGTAGAACTCTCCCCGACCTCATACCTAGAGCCTAGAGTGGACAAACACAACCTCTTGCGAGGTGGCTGCTCAGACTCGGGAATATCATCCCTACGGTCAACAGGTGGTGGTATGTATAGAGATGGTGGTAGTGGTGGTAGTGGGGGTGATGGTAATGCGGCAGTAACCGCATCAACAAGGGCCTGAGTGGAGGCCATCCTGAGTGTCTGGATTTGGGTCGGACACCCAGATGATGGTAGTAATGGTGATGGCACTGGTGGTGGTGATGAAAGTGCAGGTGGGGCCGTGCACCTAGCAAGGCGCTCCCCTGCAGAGGGTGGTGATAGTGAGATAGGTGGTGATGGTGATGGAGTAGGCATGGCTAGAAGTCTCTCAACCTCTGCCTCTGGTGGAAGGGTATTTATGGAAGAACCTGAAGTCCAAACAGGAATTCTGCTCCAGCTGGTATAAGTATAGTAATGTTAGTAGAGGGTGTTGGTGTAACAGGCTACTGTTCCCTTAGGGGGGAAAACCAAGTCACAGTAGGACAACAAAACGAGAGTCGGTCGGGAGCTAGGCTCCTCCTCCTCCTCATCCTCATCCTCATCATCGATGTCATCCCTAGATGGAATCCGACGTCATATCATCATCTCCATCACTTCTCCCCCGTCCATCGGTATATGTCAGGACCATCCTCTGTCTCATCATCCGCATACTCCTCTGGATCCTCCCCAGGATCCGATTCAGTAACATACCCTGGTGACTCAGCTGTGAATCAACAGGAGGTAATGGCTGCTCCTCAACAAGAAACTCATGCTCATCCTCTAATGGTATATACTCAGGGTATATAGGTTCTGGCACGTAGTCAGGATCATGTGGCTGTATGAACATAGCCTCACGCTCATCTCGTTCCTGGTTGGTTACTGGTGGTCTGTCTGTGGATCCTCTGGGGCCTTGTATTGTAATCCGGTGATTGGTGGAGCTGCTACTGGCTGATAGGGAGTCATCGTATCCGTATACGTAGACTCGTGAATGCCTCCATCAGTTATCTCTCATGCATCGGCTCAAAGAAGACTCTGCCTGCTCGGAATCGGTATAGAACGGAAAGTGTAGGTGACTGCGGATGAGGCAGAAAGACATGACTGGTGCAAAAAGCAAAAAATAACTTATTAAGTATTACTTATAAAGACTCTTATAGTAATTATACGTGTTATATACGCGTATATCATCATGTAAGAACTTAGTTAAATTACTATATGCTAAAAACAGTGTGGTCATGTAAGCACATTTATCTAGAGGCAAAAACATGTAATGTATGTAGTCCCGTGCAAACACCCGTTTGTGAATTAAAAGTGTTTGAAGATGGTTATAGTCCCAGCCCAAAAACTTTTGACCTGGTTCTTGTAAACCTTGGCTTGATATTTTTTTTTGTTTTTTTTTTTTTTATTTTAAACCATTCTGTAACTCCCTCCAAATCTGTGTTGCAACGGAAAATGTTGAATATCCGAGGGCGTTACTTCATAGATCAATTAGCACATAAGTATCAAGAACGACAACTCAAAACGTGTCGTTTTAAAATGTACATTGGATTAAAAAAAATAGCTTGTTCATAACATAAGCTCCTTGGCTCTCAAATTGTTCGACAATTAAGGGCTAATAAAGATTTTGGTTTATAACAAATGTTCCCAAAATGTAATAACGACCCAAAATCTTTAGTATTTGACTTTCTCAAAGTGACCCCCCAATGATGTATCGGAAGCACTCGTTCGACTTATTGGGACCCGAGAAGACATGCTTTAAAACGTCTACATAAAGTTGGTAAATTTCATAAGTTTTTTGTAAATCAATAGTAAGGAACGCAATTTCAAGTGTATGATTAAGCAACAGATGTAAACATCATAGAAAGTAATTAGTTTTATAAGCTCATGACATGAAGCTTCGACTGTTATGAATGCCAATAAAAGTGCCAAAAATGACCAGTTGAATTGATGTTTTAACACGCAAACTTCCCAAATCCGACATGGTATACGTTTGTTGTCGGAACCCGGCTCTAGTGAGCGCGACTCACCCATAACGGGAGGTCAATCCCATATATTATTATATAACATTCGCGCTAACTATCTATATAATTGACAGTAGTTCATGATTGATAAAGGGCTCAGTGGGTTATCGCTACTTAGGTAAAACACGTAATCATAGTAATAAAATGTACCCTTGCGTTTCCAATTTGTTAAAACATGCATTGTTCTCACCCAAAGATGTAACATTCATTTAAATAATTGTAAACATAGGGCTCAGATGAATCACCTTAGTAAATAGTCCTCTGAAAATGATAAATATATCCAAGTATGACGATATGGAATTCACACATCATAATACCTAGGTAAATACGGCAAGTCTTAGGGCTTTAAGTTTAGGCTATAAAGCGACTCAATGCATAAACTACAACAAATTGCTAGTTTATATATATACTGTTATCACTTGTGTGGTGGTGCACATGTTTATTGTATTTGTATTTACTTGATGGCTCTTGGGAAAATATACGATTACACACGTTCATTTTTCAAATATATGTATAAACGTTATTAATAAATATTCATATTTATTAAGTCGTGGTTTAACTCGTATAATATCCGGTAAATATATAACTCGTCCGGTATGTTAAGTGGTTATTAAAATCACCTTTGTTCATGAAATACCCTTAAGTTTTCTATATTACAAAAACAGTCCCTATGTTTATGAAAATATAACATTTACACTTTAAACCCCTAGGTTTCCATAATTATACCTTTAGTCCTTTAGCTTTACAACAATTTACACTTTAAGTCCTTATATGTTTCAAACAGCCCCTTAAGTTTCAAAAATGTCAAAACAGCCCCTAGAATTTATAGAAAACAGTTTTGACAGTTTTAACCCCCAAGTTTACAAGTTTGCACTTTTAGTCCCTTAACTTGAAAAAGTCACATTTTAAGTCCAATTAAGTTCTAGCAAGTGGCATTTGGTTTTAATGGACTCCAATAAGCCATATAAGCTGGGTCAGCTTATAAATAAGCTCGGATGAGCTTAATTTGGCTTATTGGGCCTTATTGGACTCGTAAAAGTCCATTAAGCTAATGAATGGTCCATTTAAGATTCCAAAAGCACATAAGCACTCATTTGGCTTATATAAGCTTATGTGAGACTGTTTGGCTGAAAAATAAGCTCGGGTGAGCTTATTTGAGCTTATTCGAGCTTGTTGGGCTCGTTAGCCCATCAACCTTAACCCGAAATGTTTTTAAAGGTCCATTAGGGTTTCACTACATGATCCAACTTATTTTCTTATCTCATTAAGCACTTATTGTTATAATTAATCTGTTTTCACTGTATGGCTTATTCAATAAGCTAGTAAGCTTATTAATGGGCTTTTGAGTCCATTAAGAGTTCGATAAGACCCTTTAAGCTTTTGGACTCACTCCTCTAAGGTCCATTAGCTTTTCTAAAGTTATTATGAGTCCTATAAGCTGCTTAAACTCACAAATAAGCTGTCTAAGCTTATTTGTGGCTTATGGGTTTTCGTTGGTCATGGTAATGGGCTATCAAGCCCGTTAAGGGTCCGGTTATGTTTACACTTGAGGTTAGGGTCCATATAAGTTCAATAAGCACACTATACCTCTTAATAAGTTGTGTTGGTAGGAATACCACACAGTTTGGCATTGTTGGGCCTGTTTTGATGTAAGTGGGCTTGATGGGTCCATTAAGGCCCGGTAAGGGTTTTAAGGGTGTATGGGCCTCACACTTGGGTCCATTGGCCTTCTAAGCTTCCTAATAAGCCCATAAGCTAAGTAGGCTTGCTAATAAGCTGTATAAGCTTATATTTGACATATTGGGCCCGTCTTGGGCCTCGCTAAGGCTCGGTGGAGTTTCATTTGGGTTTGATAAGCCTTTAAGCCCTCGTTTAAGTACCTTAATCCTGATTTATCACATGCAATCGTTAAACAATTTCGTATACACGTTCCTAAGTCAAGCCATCTAGTTTATGTGAAAAGTTTACGTATAGGTTTTGTGTAAATCGTTAATGATGAAACCTTATAGGCCCTCATTTTGATAAGCTTCATTTTTATATATGTTAATATCATTTTAGCATCACACAAGTATAATATACATATGTATATGCGTATAACATGCATGCTTTGCACTATGCGTGCACGAGCTCATGTTAGTTTATTAATTACAAACTAACATGACTCGAATGACTAGCAAACAAAGAAAGAAATGTATTGACATGAACATGTAAGCTTAGAAACGCGACTTACAAAAGTCCTAGCGTCTTGAATGTGTGTATGAACGAATAGAATGGCAACCCAAGTGCATACACGATCGTATAACCCAATGTACGCCAACCCTAAGCTTTAAAGCTCATCAAATGACTCAACCTTGGCTCGTGTTCCTCCCTATGACTCGTATGATGACCCTAGTGTATATTGTAGGTTCAAAGGAAAATATGAAGGTGTTTGTTTGCGTTTTATAACCCGAACAAGAGAAGAGACAAAGATGGTTTGGATTAGAGAGAGTGTTTAGTGTATGTGTGAGTTTTCAAGAGTGCTAAATGTCAAGTGTGAGTGTGTATTTATAGGCAAGATAGCTAGTTACAATTCCTAGTCCAAATCCTAACCAAACCGTGCCCTAGACTTAGTGGTTTTGTGGTTTTTAGTTACTCTCTAATGGTTTTGCTAAAACAACTAAGTACATCTCTTAATTACTCAATATTTGTACAAGATTTGCCAAGATTATGAAATCTTATGGTTTTGTGTACATACATGCATGTTGCCGTGGGTTTTCAAGAGAAAAAGAGCTCAAATGGTTATTAACCATTAGGTAATAAGTTACTTAGGGACACATTGTACATGTTTTAATTAAACATGGTTTGTACATGTACTTAAAGAGATATTAGGAAGATTTCTAGGTGATTTGTGGGTTGGACGTGTAGTATCAAGGAAAAAGAGAAGCTTTTGAGATCTTGCTAGTATTATACAAGTACAAGGTTTAATTACCTTAAGATGTACATGTACTTAGGAAGTTTTAAGGATTTTCCTAGTTGATTTAGTCCCCACATTCGGCCAATATGGCTTAATAACACAAGAATTGATTAAATTTTGTGTTTAAGGTTTAAAAGTGGGTATTGGTTTGAGTCTAGGTAAGTCTAGGTATTTCTGGGGTGTGTCTAAATGTATTTTATTGCGAAACGTAAGCCTTTTACGTGACCAATAAAAATAAAATACTCAAAGTCAATAATTATCTTCTTAATAATTATATAACACTTGTTTGACGTAAACCTTAATTTATTTGGTGACCGTTTACGTTAAATGATTATTTCTAGTCTACGCGATTTAGCTTAAAAGTTAAATTAAAAGTAAACGCGTATCGGACAAAAATAAATAGTGACGAATAATAGGTGTCATAAAATGACCTGAAATTGAGAAATGTTACACATATGACCCTTAAGCTAGCAAACCGTTCTCTTGCTTATCCAGTTGGTATAGCCGAGGATGTCTGCATACAAGTGGGTAAGTTCACATTCCCAGCTGACTTGGTTGTCATTGACTACGACGTTGATCCTCGTGTTCCCTTTATCTTAGAGAGACCCTTCTTGAGGACAGCTCGTGCTTTAGTCGATGTTTATGGAAAAGCGCTTATTTTGAGAGACGGTGATGAAAAATTGATCTTTCATGCTGATAGCACTTCGAAACATACTCAAAGCATGGAAATGAGTCAATTAATATGATTAATTTCATTGACATCACATGCGAGGATAATTTTGAAGAAGTGTTAAAAATTAAGAAATCAAATCATCCCTTCAGTGGCAATACCACTTCTCTTTTTGATTTTTCTCCTAGTCTTACACCTTTTGAGACTAGTAACTCTCTTCTCGAGGAGTTTACCGATGAACTCGCTCTTCTTGACCCATTTCCACCGAGAAATGAGGATGATAATTTTGATCCTGAAGCTGATCTTAGAGAAATTGAATATTTGCTGAACCGAGATTCGTCAACAGATTCTTCACCTAAGACTGATATTGATATTACTGATCCCATTCTCGAGATATTCATCGATGAACCTGCTCTCGTTTACTCATCTCAACCGGGAGAGGACAATGATGATGATGATGATCTTTTTGACTTGAAGTATGATAATGACTAATGGAAAAAGTTGTTGTATAGTGACCATTTTAATGACACTCACTCTGAAAAAGATAAAATCAATGACTCTAAAATAAAGATTTTAATTGATGAACTTGAATCTCCTGAATCAAATGTTTTACCTCCTCAGTTACTCACAAGTGACTCGACTCTTCTTGAGGAGTCATCTAAGTCATGGGAGATTGCTACTTTGATATCATCTCCTTTCGAAAATGAGGACAAGGTGTTCAACCCAGGCATACTCATTTCGGGTGGAACTCAGATTTGAGGCACTCTTAATTCTCAAAGAACATAACTTTCTATCTATCTCTTCTGGTTAAGAACTCCTTTTTCACGTAGAGTTATCTGTGACTGAAACTTTGCTATCATTTTCATCTGAAAATGAGGACAAAGTTTTCAATCCCAGGATACCCATTTCAAAAGGAGTTTACTCTTTCACTGTAGGAGTATCTCATCGGACCTATAAGACTTTCAAGATCGTTAATGTTTATCTGAATATTTTGAATGAAGGTCCGATGAAGATTTTTTCATTCTTCTATTTCTGCCCCAAGGACAAAGAAATTCAGGGAGAGTCAAGCTAGTGACTCGCACAAAAACCAGCGCTTCGTGGGTGACAACCCATGCTTATCCTAGTAGTAGTAATAATACTTTATTAAGCTTAGATGTAGTAATGAATAAGTGTGGGAGTGTGCTTCTATCCTTGTTGTGTTTCGTGGCTTTGCTATTTTGCTTGCAGGATTCCCTATGACCATGATGACACTGTGCTTGTTTTCAATCCTCCATCACTCGGTCTTCGATCATCTTCATGTTTATATCTAGCGAATTTTTCAATTCTGATCACATACACACACACACACACACACACACACACACACACATATATATATATATATATATACATATATATATATATGTATATATATATATATACATATATATATATATATATATATATTCGATCATCTTCATGTTTATATCTAGCGAATTTTTCAATTCTGATCACATACACACACACACACACACACACACACACACATATATATATATATATATACATATATATATATACATACATATATATATATATATATATATATATATATACATATATATATACATATATATATATGTATATATATATGTATATATATATATATATTGTTTCCCCTTTCACACTTGGAATTCTAAGCATTTGCCTTTTTCATCTTTAAGTGTGGGGGTAAAACCTGACATTTTTGAACATTAAGGCCAATGTTTAGTTCTAAGTGTAGGGGGGATTTCTATCGAAACTGATCATACTTGTGCCTGTCTGTGCCCCACGCAACCCCGTTTTAACCAAAATTTTGCTTTATTTTATAAAAAAAATTGAAATGGTGATGATAAGAAGATAGAAAAATATAAAAATATTTGTAATAAGTAGGCCCGTAGAACTAGGGATATTTTGACTTGACCGAGTGTTTCACTCTAGCTTTCCCCTTAACTTTCTAGACTAAGCGTTTGCAAGACTTTAAAATTTTGCAAAGAACAAAAAATGATAGAGTTGAATATAAGTTAGATGCTAAGCGTGGAGTAGTTGGATCTCTTTAGAGATCATAGAGGTTAATTGTGGCTTTTTGCTCCTATCACCTTAAAAACTATAAAAATAATAATAATTTTTAATAAATAAAGTTGATTTAGTTTTTGCGATTCTTAGTTTTGATCCCTTCGTAGAGATTCCTTCTAGTGAAAGTAAGGTACACATCGAGGTTTTGTCAGTGTTGTAGGGAAATAGGCTACCAATTCCTGATGACTTGCTCCCATTGTCTAGGTAGTTAAAAGACCACGGGACTTGAAATTTGGCTATAATAATAATAATAATAATAATAATAATAATAATGTAATAAACTGAAGCCAAAATAAGACCACTGTTTCTTGTCGGTTAGGACGCTCGATGTTGCAGTCGTTTAAAGGGTGGAAGTAATAATAATAATAATCCTAGACTGATAAAAGTTTACTGGCTCTGTCGGTTAGGACGCCCGATGTGTCGGTCTTCTAAAAGGTCAAGGAATATACCAAAGTCGAAATAAGACTACTGGCTCTGTCGATTAGGACGCCCAATGTGTCAGTCGTTTAAAGGACCGAAGGATACAAATGTTGCAATAATAATAATAATAATAAAGCCAAATTTCGACTCAGGGGTTATCTAAATAAAGCCTCCATCTCTAGACTCGTAGTTGAGTTGTTTCGGATAAAATAAAAAGGATAACCCCTAAATCATGCGAAATTAAAAACTTAATGTGGACATTTTTCTCACCATATCGTCTCTTTAGGAAAGGATTTCAAACTAATTATGGTTTAAACCGGTTACCTTTATAGAAATAAGGCCTTAATATATATAAAATAAGTGATCTCGTTTCACATTACATTTTCTAAATAAAATCCATAGAGGAAATTAAGAATAAGGGAGCGAAAAGTAGCTGCGTTTACACAATTAGCATTTATGAGTAGTGTTAGCATCTAATTTTATATTTAATTGTGATTTCGTTTTAAGCTTTCTTTGGGGTTTGTGAAAATCAAGGATGACGAACTCTGGTTCTTAAAGCCTTTTAAATAATTTTAATTAATTTTATCTTAATTTTTTATCTATTATTGAATAAAGTGGTTAATACGGGGGGCGTTTTCAAAATAAATAATTTTTGAACCTTCTTAATGGACCTTTTCTGTTCTTGTTTGATTGTGAGGGGTCATAAGTTAGGGGGTTTTAAATTTTATCTTAGTTTTTATCTATTTTTAAATAAGTGGTTAAAACGAGGGGCGCTTTCGAAATAAATGATTTATGTTCTTGTTTGATTGTGAGGGGTCATAAGTTAAGGGGGGTTAAATTATTTCTTTCCGGGTGTGTATTATAAACATTGTGTGTGGGACCAGAAATGGCTAAGTGTGGGGGAATTTGATGTGTGCTTAAACACACATCATTTATACCCTAGAAAACACCATAAAACAGACTAAAAACACTAATATATGAAATATTATATTGCAAATATGTTTGTATTGTGTTTTTATGTCTTGCAAGTATTAAGGATTGAAAGCAAAGAAAAAACAAGAATTTTCGGGTTCGGCTCGATCAAGTTTGCTTAATTTTCAAGATCAAGAAGAAGTCGTTAATACTTTCCGAGCATGCCATTGGAAAGAGCACGAGATTTCGAGTCCGGCGGTGCCTTCATATCTTTTTGGGTCGGCCTGACACCATTTATATGGGTCGGACCGACCCATACTTATCAAAGCTCAAGAGTTAACTACCTTTTATAAAAGTTCAGCCATGAATCTCAGCCCAAGTTTGAAGCAAAGAGTTAGATCACAAGGCCCAAAAACATATTCGACCCAAGATCTAGTTTTGATATATTGAAGAAGTTGGATGTGTACTTAGCGTCTGCCATACACTCGCCTAAATTAATTCCACAATAGCGCATGATCCCTCCACTCTCATCCTACTATTTTTGTTTTAGGACAATTAAATTTCGACACGTGGCGCATACTTATCAAAATTCTCACAGGAAAAAAGGGAGAACGAGTAAATGATTGAAGATAGTAATGCGTTCATTTAAAGCAAATAAAAGGGCATGTGCCCTTCTTTGATTGTTGGATCGGATCTGTTATTCTCTGGCCATTTTTTGACGCATACGAGGAACCTTCTAGGCCAATGATTGGCACACGCTTTCTCTCGAAAAGACTCTTTTGCCCCTGCTTTTTGGCTCTCATTGGATGGCTTCTAGAAAGGACTGTTCTACCCTCCCTCCTTTTTGGCTATAAAATGATGCAAACAGCAGACGATTAAAAATAGTTTTTAGTTAGAAAAATTGTAGTGTAGGAGTAGTGTTAGATTTAGTGTAGTTTTTGGATAGAATTAGTTTTCTCTAAAAATAGTAGTAGTAGCTTATTTTAATGTTTAGCTTATTTTAGGAATTATTGTAAAAGCTTTTATAGCTTATTTAGTTTATTATAATCAACTCTTTTAGCTTATTAATGAAGATGAAGATTATTAAAGATGTTACTTGAGCTTATTATTTCTCTAATCCTCTATTTTTCTTTTCTTTTCTTTTTAAGCTTATTTTGGCTTATTGCTTAAAAGCTTATTATCTCTTATTCGGACAAGCTCTTATTGTAACACCCCCAAATTGGGTCGCTGCAGAATAAGAGTCCGGGGCGTGTTACTTCATAGATCAATAACACAAGATATATATAGAACGACCAAAAAGTCGTTTTAAAACTAAGCTTTGTGTTTCCTAGATTTACAAAAGCTTAAGTTTTAGTTTTATGTTTTAAATTTAGCTTATTTGGTCTCAATTAGTTTAGATTACTTATGTTTAGTTATTCGGTTTGATGATTCAAGGTTCGAACTCTGAATCAAGAGTAAACAATGGGCGCAAACGAGTAACTCAGCTTATTGAATACGCTTTCATTTCCCTTTTTCTTTTCGAGAGCTAGTTTTAGATCCACACTTTTGGAATTTCATTTGATAAAAACCATTTTAATGGAAGTTAACAGAAAACGTTTTGAAAGTAAGATTGTTAGGATTTGGGCTTAGGGCTTAGTTAGCCCATTAAATGTTTTGAAATATGTAGTAAAATTTGTTGAAAATGGTTTTAGATTTTTTTTTCGATTTAAAAAGTGTTATTAAGTTAATTGATATTTGTCTTAACCTTTCATGTCTTATTTCTTATTTCATCCTTCCACATCTAAGGCCGGAGCTTAAGGGTTTAATAAGCTAGATTGAATTTGATTATTTACTTTAGCTTATTAAATCGGGTGGTTGTAATATCTTTCGTTGCTCGGATCGGGTTCTACCTTCTCTTCCTATTTCTTTAATTAGTAGCTTTTTAATTAGTTAAAAATTTTAATGTTTGATATTAAGATAGTTGTTACCTTAATTGTTATGTTAAGTGAGTAGTTTATTTGTGCTTGCAAAGTGATTAGTGGATTGAAAATTAAGTGTGGATTGTAAAAAGGTTTGTTAATTATTAATTCTCGATTATTTAGATTTGTAGTTTGAATGTTTTGAAGGGCAAAATCCGAAAAAATAGTCGAACGACACATCTAGTAATTAATATCTTTTTAAGAGATTTTTGTCAAAATAAACCAACGTTGTGAGATAATTATATTTTTTAAGAAAGTTAATTCGTTAAGTAAAACTTTAATTCACACTTGAGGAACTTTTCACGTCACTAGGGAAATAGGCTACCAATTCCTGATGACTTGCTCCCGTTGTCTAGGTAGTTAAAAGACCACGGGACTTGAAATTTGGCTATAATAATAATAATAATAATAATAATAATAATAATGTAATAAACTGAAGCCAAAATAAGACCACTGTTTCTTGTCGGTTAGGACGCTCGATGTTGCAGTCGTTTAAAGGGTGGAAGTAATAATAATAATAATAATAATAATAATAATGTAATAAACTGAAGCCAAAATAAGACCACTGTTTCTTGTCGGTTAGGACGCTCGATGTTGCAGTCGTTTAAAGGGTGGAAGTAATAATAATAATAATCCTAGACTGATAAAAGTTTACTGGCTCTGTCGGTTAGGACGCCCGATGTGTCGGTCTTCTAAAAGGTCAAGGAATATACCAAAGTCGAAATAAGACTACTGGCTCTGTCGATTAGGACGCCCAATGTGTCAGTCGTTTAAAGGACCGAAGGATACAAATGTTGCAATAATAATAATAATAATAAAGCCAAATTTCGACTCAGGGGTTATCTAAATAAAGCCTCCATCTCTAGACTCGTAGTTGAGTTGTTTCGGATAAAATAAAAAGGATAACCCCTAAATCATGCGAAATTAAAAACTTAATGTGGACATTTTTCTCACCATATCGTCTCTTTAGGAAAGGATTTCAAACTAATTATGGTTTAAACCGGTTACCTTTATAGAAATAAGGCCTTAATATATATAAAATAAGTGATCTCGTTTCACATTACATTTTCTAAATAAAATCCATAGAGGAAATTAAGAATAAGGGAGCGAAAAGTAGCTGCGTTTACACAATTAGCATTTATGAGTAGTGTTAGCATCTAATTTTATATTTAATTGTGATTTCGTTTTAAGCTTTCTTTGGGGTTTGTGAAAATCAAGGATGACGAACTCTGGTTCTTAAAGCCTTTTAAATAATTTTAATTAATTTTATCTTAATTTTTTATCTATTATTGAATAAAGTGGTTAATACGGGGGGCGTTTTCAAAATAAATAATTTTTGAACCTTCTTAATGGACCTTTTCTGTTCTTATTTGATTGTGAGGGGTCATAAGTTAGGGAGGGGTTAAATTATTTCTTTCCGGGCATGTTTTGTAAACATTACGTGCGGGACCAGCAATGGCTTAGTGTGGGGGAATTTGATGTGTGCTAAAACACACATCCTTATAACCTAGGAAAACACTATTAATCAGACTAAAAACACTAAAATATAGAAAATTATATTGCAAATATGTTATATTGTGTTTTTATGTCTTGCAGGTACTAAGGATTGAAAACAAGGTAAAAAAGGGAATTTTCAAGTTCGATTCGATCACGTTTACACATTTCTTAAAGATCAAGACAAAGTCAAAAAAATACCCCAAGCACTCCAATAGAAAGAGCACGAGATTTCAAGTCCGACGGTGCATTCATCGTCTATTGGGCTAGCCCGATACCCTTTATAAGAGCCAGGCCAGCCCTTGTTTAAGCTAGCCTAAGAGTTATACAAATTCAAGCCCAAGACAAATGAATTGAACTCGGCCCATTTTGATTTCTACTTTGCCCAAATTCAATGATATAAGAATTGATACTTGTGCTGTTGAAGCATTTAAAAGTCACGTGCCCCCAAATTAAATCTCAAGCATCATGTGATGCTCCACTATTATTCTTTTGGCCAATCTTTTGAGTCCACATGGCCAAGCAATTGGTGTTATAAATTTCTATCTACAGACAAGTAATGGGAAGAATGAAATGAATGCGTTAATTGAACGCATGTTGAGTCCACATGGCCTTCATTCATTAGAGCATCCACGTCAATCAGTACGAGGTGTCATTTCTAAGGCCAATGATTGGCTAATCAATGAGGCAATGATGAGAGGAAATTACAAATCTACCCCTCACATTTGGCTATAAATGAACACGCTCCCCTCATCTTTTTCCTCATTAGGATTTACTTTATAAAAAAAATTCTCTCTAGGTTTTTTAGCTTATTACTTTTTAGAGTTAGCTTATTATTTTAGTTTCTGCTTATTGTAAAAGCTGGTTTTCAGCTTATTGGGATATTATAACAAAGATTGGTATTAGCTTAATAGAGATCATGTTTTTTAGCTTATTAATGTGGCTTATTTCTTTTTCCTTCTTTTCTTTATAAGCTTTTTGATAAATAAGCTCACTCCTTAAGCTTATCTTCTGAACTTCTTAACCAGTTTATTTGTGAATAAGTTTGATAAACTGAATAAGCTTCATAAGAGCTTAGTCGATTCATCTCTTTTCCTAAATAAGATTTTGGTTGATAAGTTTATAGAATAAACTAAGATTTAGCTTAATTTCAGTTATAAGCTCTTTAGTTTTTCTTTAAGCTCTCTCATATAGATCGAATAAGCTTCACAATAGCTTATTCAATAAGTTTAAGCTTATATAGTTTAAAAACAAGATCCGATTAAGATAGTTTGTTGTTGAGGTTGCGTTTAAGAGCGTAAAGGCTTAACTCGTCTCTTCATATTAAGCTTAGTTTCATTTGTTGTTTCGACTAGAGCTTACTCGATTTATAAAAACTGATCTTTGTTTTCTTATTGATTCGGTAAATGCTTATTTGGTTTAGATACGTCTTAGTTTGAAAGATCAATCTCTTAAGAGCTTATTAGTCTTATAGTTTCAGTTTTAGTTAAGCTTTTCATATCGGTTATCGCTTAATTGGTTTAAAATCTCATCTAGTTGTTAGATCTTATTTAGATGCTAGTTCGAAGTGCTTATTTGTGCTTATTAAAGGATCTACTTGTCTAGTTTTTTTTATCTTATTCTTTTGTTAGCATATTGTAGAGCTAAAAGTTTAAGTCAATGTTTCCTGTTCGAAATTGTTGAAACTCGTTTGGTTAATATGATTCTACAAACATGTAACTAGGCCCAATTTTTAGACTAAGCCTAAATATCGATTTCACATTTGGGCCCTTTGTTGGTCTGAAGCAAATTGAAACAGAATTGAATACGAAATGAATGTTATTTGTCTAACAGTTTTTGTGGTTTTAATTTTGTGACGGAACTGGTTCAACTCATAGGCGAGGAGCTTAAGGGTTTAATAAGCTACATAGAATTTGACTATTTTCTTTAGCTTATTAAATCGGGTGGTTATATTATCTTTCGTTGCTCGGATCGGGTTCTACCTTCTTTTCCTATTTCTTTAGTTAGTAGCTTTTTAATTAGTTAAAAATGTTTATGTTTGATATTATTGTTGCTAGCTTAATTGTTATGATTAGTGAGTAGTTTATTTGTGCTTGATAGGTGATTAGTGGATTGGAAATTAAGTGTGGATTGTAAAAAGGTTTGTTAATTAATAATTCTCAATTATTTAGATTTGTAGTTTGAATGTTTTGAAGGGCAAAATCCGAAAAGATAGTCAAACGACACATCTAGACACATCTAGTAATTAATATATTTTTAGGAGATTTTTATCAAAATAAACCAACGTTGTGAGATAATTATATTTTCTAAGGAAGTTAATTCGTTAAGTAAAACCTTAATTCACACTTGAGGAACTTTTCACGTCACTTAGCAAGCATGTTCATTTTATATCTCTTTTAGATCATTTTAGCATAATCCGAGTAGTATAATTGTTAGTATAGTTTTTGCATCTTTAATTAGTATAATTTTTAATATTAAAAGTAGTTTCTTTTTAAATCAAACACCAAAATTAAAAGATAATCAAGCATTTAATTTTCAAAGATAAAGGTGGTTTTTAAATTCAATTCCCGTTGGGATTTCGACACTCGAAAGATTAATCTTTGTTTGTCCTCAAGCAATTTTTATATCAAACGGGATACTTTCTATACTATTACTATTTGATATTTTAGTATATATTTTATATATACTATAATATCGAACCAGATTTTATATATACTTTCTCCCACTAAAACCTTCTTTCTCTTTCTAAATATCTTGATCACTAACATAGTTTAATCTTGTTTCAAGTGATTCAATCTCATTTCTACCTTCTTCCTTCTTCTATCAAGTGAAAGAGAAGAACACTCGTATTCGCCAAGAAATGAAGTGTTATAGATTAGTGATTTATCCTCTCTTCTTCTAAGATCCAAACATCTATTTTCTTGATCATGTGTTTGTGCGTAAAATCAAATAGTGTATAAATCCAATTGTGTAGATCGTGTGTTGGTTAGTATTTTAGTCCTTAAAATACATTGGTGAAGTGGTAGATTGGTTCTAGCTAAGATTAAGACTCGACATTTAGCTTAGTGTTGAAAAATAATGTAAGCGACGTGTAAACGGTTTTCTCCGCCCAAAGGGAGCTTGTTGACATAGTGAAATCTCGAGTCGGATACTCAGGGAGTGGAGTAGGTAGAAGAAGAGCTTCGTAGCTGAACCACTATAAATCTTGGTGTTGTGGTTTGATTTTTCTATCTCTTACCTTTCATCTTTCATCTTTTACTTACTCTTATATTTATTGTTTACATTACAAGTAGTTAGATACATTAGTTGTTCATATCGTTGGTTGATCTTGCATATATTCTAATCTAGTATTTTTATAAGCAAAGATTTTAAAACGCCAATTAACTGGTAAACTATTCAACCTGCCTTCTAGTTTTCACACATGTGTCGTTATTTACAACAAAGATTTGAGTCACCAAGTACTTAAAAGTTTCAACTTTCGAAAGGATGTCGTAAGGATACACATGAGCCTTATTTCTATTATTTAGCATCCACTAAATTCATGTTAACTTCTCAAAGGTCTTCGTTCGAAACCTTTTGGGCTAAAACAAAGAGGGTCACAACCCTCCGTTACAAGCGACAGACTGCTTAAAAACCTTGGTGTGCAATTTGCAAATTCAATAAGGCCACACCTGAGCCTTAGTTGGTGAAAATATAAAGTGTAACAACTATTAACCTAATAGTTGACAATGCATAAGGGATCAGACAATGGTCCCCCATAAACTTCCCCACAAATAAAATAGAAGGGGTCAAAGATTAAATATGACATAAGGAACATCAACTAATGATAGCAAAAACGAGGGAGCTACAGTCCCCGATGACATCAAATAATGTCACTTTTATAGCATTATTTATCCTATGTCTCTTACCCATTTTGTATAATTATTGCATGAATTGGTACTTAATTGCTTAAAGTTGTTATTTGCAGTAATTATAGAGTAATTGGTGAAGTTATGCTAAAAGGCACACATTTTGGAGCTTAAACGAAGAAATCTCAATATGCTGTTCTAACAACCTATACGCCGTATCCATCAAGGAAGATACGGCGTATCTGTACATGCACTTCACAAGAAACCACAAAGAATTTAAGAACAATACCCTGTATCCAGAAGACTTTATACGTGTATTGAAGATTTTAGAAGATATTGAGCGTCGTCCCTACTCTAAGAAATCCCCAATACGCCGTATTAACCTCAACCAATACGGCGTATCGACAAAATTATAAAGACTATAAATACAAATCCCTAAACACGAGTTTAGGGTGTGCTTGAACATATTTTTGATGCTTTAACCACCAAGTCCAATTTTCAGAAGACAAAAGAAGCCAAGAAGGTCCTTCAAGAGCACTTCAATCCATAGGGAAACCCTTGTAATTCCTATACTCTAAATACGCGTTTAGTTATTGGTATCATTCATTAACTTGGTTAGTTTACCCTAATCATTCATCTATGACATTTATATTCATTACAATGGTTACTATTGGCTAATACCTTTAGGTATTATTTATGTTTATGATAATGTATTGTTTGGTTTGTTTATATCGATCGCATGCTTATTCATTGTGTGTTGAATTATGTTTATCAATTTATACTCGTTTGTGTGCTTAAGTATGCGACCTATCATTCAACTAGGTCTAGTCCAACAAATTTAATGCACTGCAACTTCTATGTTGTGTAGGCGTAGGCTAAGAGTCCGGGATAGCTCTCTATATCCGCAATTTATATATCTAGAATAATGGGATCACAACTAACGTGTTGTCTTTACTCTTGGTTTAGTGAACAAGTTATACTAGTAGGTGACCTTGGATTAGCAAATAATGTTCTGATTCCCCGAGTAAAGATTGATGTGTCACCGTGTAGGTTGTTATTTTAGTTATCAAGTTTTACATTTATATTTTTCCCACTTTACCTAAAACAACACTCTAACGGGCGGTGTACCCGGTCAGATGTAGCTTCGTTGGTAAGTAGGGTGTCGATCACTAAGAGCAAGAGCATTAATCTTATAGTTCTATCAATATTTTAGTTAACTGAATTAAGTCAATTTAAACTATGTTAATTCTAGTCTATGTTAAACCTATGCTAAACCTAGTTCTAACGGGTAAAAGGGTTTCCAGTCTGAGAGACTGGCACAGGTTTGGTGGTAACTTAAATCAATTTAAAACACAATAACACACGTAAGTAGATAATCAAAAGATATGAGAGTGGTCTAGCCAAATATAAAAAATTGTATTAGTCATGATTAATCCAATTACAATGCTGGTTTGTTTATGTTAGTGCAATGAGTGCTTATCACAAGGCGGCATATCATTCCAAGATTAAGGCGGTACTTCTTCCTAAAACCTAGACACGTAGAATTCTATCACAATTAAACACATCCAGATAAAGTATCCTATTTGCTTAGGAGATTAATAATGGTGATCTTCTTAAACCCTAGCTCATGGAGACTTTACCCACTTACTGCTTAACGGCTCTTTATATACTAGTAGTCTACTGTCTGAGTCTTTACCAAAGGAATCAGTACATTATTTGTTGATCCTAGGTCACCTGTTAGTCCAACTTGTTCACATAAACCAATGGTAAAGATAGGTCAATATTTGTGATCCTATTATTCTAGATATATAAATTGCGGATATGGAGAGCCATCCCGGCATCTAGCTAGCGAGATATTTTTCATTCCTAGATCCAGTTGAATGATGGGTCGCATACTTAAGCACATAAACAAGTATAAATTAAGAAACATAATCAACAACCAACGCTAAATTAAGCAGTCGATATAAATAAACCAAACATTTAAATCTTCATAAACATGGCTAATACCCAAGGGTATTAGCCCTTAACCATTGTAATTAATACAAGAATAGTCAATTAATCAACCAAGGTAAACTAACTGAGTTAAACGAATGATACCAAAAATTAAACGATTATAAGAGTATAAGGATTACAAGGTGTTTTCTATGGAATTAGTAGCTTTGCTTGACCTCTTATGATCTTCTTCTCTTCTGTAAATCGACTTTTATGGTTAGGATATCAAAAATATGATCAAGCACAACTAAAACTCGTTTTTAGGTTTTCTATTTATAATGTCTGGAATTTCTTTGATACGCCGTATTGGTTGAGGTCAATACGGTGTATTGGGGGTTTCTTGGAGTAGGGACCACGTTTAATATCTTCTAGAATATTTAATTACTATATCTCGGATACGGCATATTAGAGCTCCTGGATACGGCATATAGGTCTTCGTGGTTTCTTGTGAAGTGCAGGCACAAATACGCCATATCTTCCTTGATGGATACGACGTATAGAATGTCAGAACAGTTTTTTCAGATTTCTTTGTTTAAGCTCCAGAATGCGTGCCTTTTAGCTAATCTTCACAAAGTACTCCATAATTATTGCAAATCTTAAATATAAACGATTAAGTATCAATTCTTTCAATAATTATACAAAATGGGTAATTTACATAGGATAAATGATGCTATAAAAGTGACGTAAATTTGATGTCATCAAAGATCTGGACAAGTGGACTACCAGTATATAAAGAGCCATTAAGCAGTAAGTTAGTAAAGTCTCCGTGAGCTAGAATTCAATAAGATCACCATTATTGTCTTATAAGATAGATTATAATTCAACAATATTTGCTTTATGCGGATTTGGTTAATTGTAACAGAATTGTCAAGTCTAAGGTTTAGGAAAAAGTACCGTCTAAACTTGGAATGATATGCCCCTTCGATATAAGACGATCATTGCACTTATAAATAAACTTGCATTATATTGGATTAAACATGGTTAGTATGTTTCCCTTACATTAGGCTTAGCCGCTTCTTTATCTTCTGTCTATCAACTTGTGTGTGTTATTGTCATCAAAACGTTAGGTTAGATACCCAAAACTCGTGTGAGTCTCTCAGGCTAAAAACCCCTTTGTGTTAGTTTTAGGTTTAACTTAATTATGACAAAGAATAAATTAAGACTAACTTAGATAACTAATATACTGATAGAATTAGGAATTAACGCTCTCGCTCTTAGTGATCAACACCCTACTTACCAACGAAGCTACAACCGATTGGGTACACTGCCCGTTAGTGTTATTTTTAGGTAATGCCAGCAAAATATAAATGTAAAACTTGATAATAAATAATACCTACACACAATGACACATTAGTCCCCATACCATTAAAACCCTATGAAGGGGTAAGATCTAGAATGAGTCACAAGGACTGAGCAAATTATTTAAGGCGGCCAACACGAACCGCAAAAGTAGAAAGATAAATTGTTTTAAGGCTGAAGCCTGAGAAACACATAGATAAATTGTTTAAAGGGTACATGCTACCCTTGGAACTGAACTACAACCATACGATGGCCTTTAAACTGAAGATAGAAGAGACATAGGCTTGGTGAAAGAGCAATGAATGGAGTGGCTTTCTGAGAAGGAGCTGACGAAGCTAGAGCATGAGTCTTCGTTGGATTTGGGTGGCGGGGAGACTTTGACTTCTTGGAAAGCAACGCTTTGACTGATGCAAAAAGGTCTGCTATAACTTCTGATAGGAATGGAAAAGTAGCAGCAGCAAGGTCATTTCCAGCCTTTGTGTGTTCTTTCTTGTATGAGGGTTTGTAACTTTTAACCTTCGCCAGATCAAAGGGTTCCTTCAAATTTGCGACTTCCTCAAAAGCATCACATCTCTCGTAGAAGATAGCGGAGGACACGAGCTTTCCAACGAGCATATACATCTCATCACTATGCACCAACTCCATGGAAACATAGGGTACCACCTTAGAAACCACCTCCGCTCTATCACATTTAACAGCTTCAACTTCTTGGTGGAGCGAGGCCTTAGCAGCCTCTAACTTACCCTTCTCAGCCTCTAAGGCAGCAACCTTTGGCTCCAAGGTCACAAGGTTCTCCTAGTAGCTAGCCCATTTCTGGCTCTCCAACAATATCCTATCCATACTAGCTTTGTGCTCCTTCACCTCATCCGACAAAGACTTGATCTTTTGACGAAGAACATTGACGGCAAGATTATTGTCAAACTCTGCTATTGCAGCCTCACAAACACTTAATCTTGAGTTCTTCATACTCTCTATCCCTATCCTTCTCTCTTTCTTTGAACACCTCACACTCACCCTTCATCTGATCCACCACTTTCAACAACTCCCGACCCGTGTGATTCACAACATGGTCAATCACTGCCTGTCTGGCATAGCAGTGGTCATGAAGGTCAAGTAGCTCAACCTCTGACTGGTGGTCAAGATGACCCTTCCAAGCTAGAGGGGTGACATTGGAGATCATCAGATGGCAGTCAACAGCAATTAGCAGTTCATGTGCATCAGGAAGGCTTGCGGTACAAGATATGAACAATAAGGAAAGATATAAAATGGAGTTTGAACAAGAGATTAGGAGTAGTTACCTTCATCATTAGAAATGGTAAGAAATGCAAAGGACTCAGCTTTAGCAAGAGAGGACTTCTGATGAGTGTACCTTGAAGAAGAACCAGTGTGGACCAGCTTACACTTCACAAGAGGCTTCGTGGAGCCCTTCGTCCTACACTTTCGATTCTTCATCCTCTCATAAATGCTACCACTACCAATGATAGGCATCTATTCATGAGCCAGAGAGGCCCCAGATTCCGTAGTGTTCTCAACCAACTGCTCCAAATTCACAGGCTCTGCCTCAAGGAGAGGAGGTTCATTGTTGATAGAAGCAAAGGGGGAACCACAACCGAAGCTAGGAGAAGGCTCACAAGGAAGGAAGGTCATTTTTGTAAGATAAAATACTAGGAACGAATGTGTCTTGCACAGAGAAAAACCGACCTTTCTAGTTCTCAATACGTGTGATGGGATTTTCTAGGATTTTAGGGACATCCGCCTCTGGCCTCTTGGCAAAGGTCAGTCATTCCTCACTAGGATAAAGGTTAAAAAAGCCCTTAAACAAGTCTATAAAGGGCTCACCGCCATATGCTTTATACATGACGGCAAAAGTGGTGAGTTTGGCACAGCCAAAGGGATTTAACCTATACAACTAGACACGAAAATATTCAAGCACATCACAAAAGATTTTTGGAAGAGGAAGCCTGAGGTTTACGAGAGTGAAAGAATGAGTGTATAAACCGACAAATCCATCTGGAGCATCATAGATGGTTTGGTTGCTCTTTGGGAGCATGATTTTGTATTTAGAAGGAATATCATAACTAGTGAGGAATTTTGTATAACAACCAAACCATCTGTTATATAATATATCGCTTTTTCACGGGGAATTTTTTGCTTTAATCTCTTTTATGCAACGTAACTTGCATAACTAAAGTTACCAAGCTCACGCAATCTACCTATGGCAACCCTATCTACATATATGTCAAGCAAACATCATAACATATCAAGTCAATATCTTAATATCATTTTTACCAAGTACATTACTCATATAATGTACCATTTACAACGTTATATCAAGACAGGCTTTAAACTATTATCATATACCTCTAAAACCCTAATTCCATATAAAGTTAACATCTAAAGTGAATGTACAAGCTACTAAAAAATATGTACAAGTAATATAACATCTTATTTGAATATACTTTTCCTCCAAAATAAGGTACAAGTCTTTTAAAGCATAATGTACAAGTCATTAATGCACTATATTCAAAATAGCCATTTTACCTTCGTTTTCCTAAGAAATTTTGTACAATATATTAAGTACAAGTTACAAGAAATCAATGCACTTCATTTACAATCCATATTCATTCTTATTTCATAAAATTATATGAATTCAAACCTAGAAACCCTAAACCGAGCTAATTCTAAACTGTGACCCGTTTCTTGGTTTTTATCAGTTTTAAACCTAAACCAATACTTAAATAAGTTGTAGATACATAATTTACAACTTTAAAAATTATATTCCATCATTATATCACAAATGTACACGAATTAAATCATAAAAACCCTAGTTCGAACCCTAACTCTAACCCACGACCCATTTTGCCTTTTTTACCTATTTTGATCATGAACCATTAATCAAATCGTGTTGTAAACTATATGTTATCCTGATATATTATTGGCTAAGTATATGGAAATATCTCTTTGGGTAGTATCTCCCAATATCTCTTTGGGTAATATCTCTTTGGGTAGTATCTCCCAATATCTCTTTGGGTAATATCTCCTAATATCTCTTTGGATAGTAGCTCCTAGTATCTCTTTGGTAAATAGCTCCCAGTATGTCTTCGGATAGAGGCTATTGGTTCTATTAAGTTTAAATATGTGATTCATGAGCTTAGGGAAATAATATTGTTTTCCATGATAATATTGTTTTCCACAATAATACTGTTTTTCTATAATGACTTGTATTCAAACTATTTATCATAAACCTATGAATTTCACTCAACCTTTGTGTTGACCCATTTTATGCATGTTTATCCCAGGTAATTGAGCAACTTATGGCATGGAGTGGCATGGACTTAAAGATGGCTAAAACCTGTTATCATTTACATTTTATGTTTCTAGATTTTGGGACCTGCCTTTGTAAATCTCTAATTTTAGTGAATGATAACGTATCTTTTAAAAACATCTCTTTTGAGTCGTTTTCTATGATTGTGACTGTTGTACTATGAAGTAATACCACAGATTAGATTCCGCTGCTATATTGTAAAAATGGGGGTGTTACAGAATGGTATCAGTGCCATGGTTATAGAGAACAAGGTTAAAACCTTAACTATAACTGCTTTTCTTTTGCCATTAATGTCTTCCATGCCATTACATTCCTTGAATTGTGAAGGTGGCACTACTTTTTCCTGAATAATATGTAAAATACATAACTATTATACTATTATAACTTATGTTATTCTCCACTGGGTTGTACAGTCATGTCTTTGTCCCCTCATTCTACTATCACTTCATCTGCATTTGATATGGAAAATGCTTTTTCCACTATGAATATTTATAACTATACCTCGGCTTCATCGGGAAGCACTTCTTTTAACTCTTCGGAAGATTCTAGGGATGGTATGATCCCACCAACATCCTCACTTTTCTATAATAATCCGTATTTGAAGGACGTGCAAGCATTTTATGCTAAAGAATCACCTATTCCACCACCAGATCCTATTACTCCACCAGTTATTTTAACTCCATCTCCGGTATTACCACCATCACTACTGTTTGATCCCCGATATTTCTTTGTTCCTGAAGAATTATTACCACCTAAGAAGCAAATCCATTCCCCATCTTCTTCCTCAACTACGTTATCTAATTCATCCCGGAAGCAAGCCTATAATCTAGAACCACCATCTTTCTCAGTCTATACTCCTACCCCACCTCAGATATTTGAAATAGGAAAAAGTTCTATCAAGGAACATCTGAAGCATCATGAGAAACAAATCGAAGATATTTTATATTACTTAGAAGAACTTTCTTTTCACCGCATTGAGAAAATGGAAGAAAGACTTGTTAATGGTTGGATAATCATACCAAGAGATTTTGATGAAGTAAAAACCAAACTTAAGGAAGCCCGTACACAGATACTTGAACTACAGAAGAAGCATATGGGACAGAGAGACAAGATTGCTTTTGTTCGCTTTAGGATTTCTGATTTAGAAATGACCCTTGAGGATATCCAAGATCGCCATCAATTATATATGAAGAATCTTATGGGACACACTTCATAAGTTTAAATACTAAGCTATTATCCTTGTCATCTATTACTTTTATCTAGAATCCCACCACAAGACATGATGATGTAAGATATGTAAGAAAAAGTTATCCATGAAATAATAAAGTAGTGATGATTCCGTTACATCTTGTTATCTGGTGATATCAAAACTCGACATCGTTTGTCAATTCCATTAACTCTATTATACTCCCCTCATACCTTTGAAACACTTATTATCATTGAAATACGACAGATATGGACATCATTGCAATTAATGTCTCATTATTCTTCTCATTACCTTCTATGATTTTGAGAAAATCATATCATTTCTGTATATCACCTTTTTAATATCATATTTTTGTACTTAGGTAGGATGATTTATAATCGTCTTCTTGAAATGAATTAGGACGCTTCTTCATTTGAATAAGGAAATTATAAATCTCCGAACTATGAATTTATAAATTCTCAGTTACAAGGATTTGGACGCTTCTCTTTGTAAGTGACAAATTATAAATAAGTAGGCTTAAGTATATGGCATACGTACAAACAACATTCTTTCAATCTGTGATCCGTTTGTACGAACAAATCCCTTACTTCATATTATCTTCATATGAATAAATCTCTGAACTTTTACACTCCATCATTCAACTAAATCTCGGGACGAGATTTCTGTAAGGTTGGGGGACTATAACAACCCAAAATTTTCACCAATGTAATATCTCTCTGTTATATAATATATCATTTTTTTTCAAGGAAAATTTTCTCTTTATTACATTACTTACCTTACCAATATCTCAATATGCAACGCAACTTGCATAACTAAAGTTAACGAGCTCACGCAACCTACCTATGGCAATCCTATCTACATATATGTCAAGCAAACATCATAACATGTCAAGTCAATATCTTAATATCATTTTTACAAAGTACATTACTCATATAATGTACCATTTGCAACGTTATATCAAGACAGGCTTTAAACTGTTATCGTATACCTCTAAAACCCTAATTCCATGTCAAGTTAATATCTAAAGTGAATGCACAAGCTACTAAAGCATATGTACAAGTAATATAACATCTTATTTGAATATACTTTCCCTCCAAAATAAGGTACAAGTCCTTTAAAGCACAATGTACAAGTCATTAATGCATGATATTCAGAATAGCCGTTTTACCTCCGTTTTCCTAAGAAACTTGTACAAACTAATAAAGTACAAGTTACAAGCAAGTCATGCACTTCATTTACATTCTATAATCATTCTCATTTCATAAGATTTCATGAAATGAAACCTAGAAACCCTAACCCGAGCTAAATACCAAACCATGACCCGTTTCTTGGTTTTTATTCATTGTAAACCCAAACCATTACTCAAATAAGTTGTAAATACATAAATTACAACATTACAAATCACATTCCATCATCATTTCATCATTTTAACAATAATATACAAGAATTAAACCTAGAAAACCCTAATCAAACCCTAATTTCAATTCACGACCCGTTTACCTATTTTCACTCATTTAAAACCCGAACCACTAATCAAATATTATTGTAAACTCTTAATACAAGTCTTACAAACCTTAATCTATCATTACTAATCAATGCACTCGAAAAATAACCAAGAAAACCCTAGTTCGAGCCCTAACCAACCCGCGACCCTATTCTTTGCATTTTAACCCATTTTGAAAGTTACTCTTGCACTCAAGCACCTCAATGACCATGCTACTTCTCTTCTAAGCAGCGTAACTGCACTCACACAAAATATCTTCTCCATTACTTGGTCCTAAACATGTGCCTCATCCTCCTCTTTGTCTCTCTTTTTACCGCGGCACACACAGACCCAAAACTCAAACAGACTTCCATAGCTACTTATAGCTTTGATTCTCACACATAGCCTTCCACATCATCTATAGCTGTTACATATGTCCAACTTGAGCTCTAAAGTCTCCTTGGCATCAAGGTATATTCGACTGAAATAGGGCTCATTAACCCTTCATTCTAACTCTCCCCACTTCTTCTTTATAACCCATAATAGCAAAACACTTCTGCTCAAGAAGGTCTAAGAGAAGTCTCTAGTCATAAGTGAAGCAAAATAAACCAAGAAAAGAAGCCCCGGAGTCGTTATTCTAGGCGTACGAAGCTAAAAAGTCCCGTTTTGACCCGTTTTCAAGCTATAAGCTCAAAACCATGTTCCATAAGCTTACAATCAGGTTTTGTTAGCCTTATTAGTGTTCATATGTCATGCTTAAACTCTTGTTAAAAGATTTTGAACTCAAAAAAACCTATGTGTTGTTACCTTTTTGATCCTCGAAAACAAACCACACGAACACCCTAATTTCATGGTTTCTACTTTAATTATAAGCTAAAACTTGTAACTATTGTTTATAATTATTTAATAAGCTTTATCTATACATTTTATAATAAGTACTTTATTAAGTTTTGAAAGAATTTGAGCTTAAAACCCGCGCGTTTTCATTTTGAAACCCTAATTTGACCCGTTTTGATTTCTAGCTTAACGAATCGTTATTTTGAACTTTTGTTATGTTAAATCTTCATATTTTAGCTTATTTCTAATAAGCTATAACCTGTAAATTACTTTTCATATTGAAAAATATCATTATTATGGATTTTGGACTTGTTTTGTAAATCATTTTCATGCAAGGGTATATACTGTAACTTTTGATACTTATTAAGTACAAGGTATTTTTGCCTTATTTTCTAAAGTTATAACTATAGGGGTCTATTATGTCACTTCCAAAGTGCAAGTTTACTTTGTTAGCATCTTTTAATTAGGAATGACCAAACTCGTAAAAGTGCACAACTCCCAAGGGTTTATTTTGCCATATATTTCATTTAAGGGGTCTAAAATGTAAAATTTGAAAAAGTATGAAATATATGTTCAACATTATAGACTAACTAATTAACGCTTGACGTGCTTATCGTTTCCACAGTGATTCAAGCAAAGACGCTTATAAACCATTTATATCGTATCATAATACTAGGGAGCTTCATCTTAAGGGTTTCATCTTGGTATTACGTTCTGACAGAGTTGTTGGGTTTATGATTTAAAGTGCCCTAGCTCCTCAAACGTTTACTAAATGACCTTTGAATTATGATGGCCCGAACGGTGATTACAATACTCATAAAATTCAATAAAAGATGCTTTCATTATATTGTTTAAACATATTCAATCAAACTAAGACTTGACATATTACCCCAGGTTGCGTGTGACGAAGCCGTTACTTTCATTCCATATACCTTTGCTATCACCCAGATTTCCCTATACTGTTAAGGTGAGTTCATATCCTCGCATTTCAATATTTCAAATGTTTTATAAACCTGCGAGGGGGATACATGCTTAAACCATGAATGCAATTATTTCTGTATGTTATCCTGATTTATTATTGCCTAAGTAACTATTTTGCCTTTAAGTCCCCAATATCATGAACCGTTAATTACTTTACGGAGTGAGCGCAAAAGTTATGAATAGATCTATTTGGGTTCGACTCCCCGTTGGTGTACCCAGTTATACCGGTAACCAATTGCACACCATTAGAATATAACTGCGGGTGTTTTGGCAAAGGCACCCATTGGGGCTATAACGTATCAAATATATCCCAAGGCTTCGGATTCATGAGCTAATGGCAATAATATTATTTTATAACGGGTTTATAACAACGTAACCCAATATCAAATCTGCATTCAAATTATTTAACTTAAACCTAGTATAGCATCAACCGTGTGTTGACTTTTTAGCATGTTTTATCTCAGGTAACTAAGCAACCTATGGCACGGAGTGGCGAGGACTTGAAGATGGCAAAACTATTATCATTCAAACTTTGTGTTTTAGATTTTGGGACCTTTTGTTTGTAAAAACTCTAATGAAATAATGAATGATAACTAAATTTTCAAAAGCGACTCTTTTTTTATTCGTTTTCTATGATTATGACTGTTGTACCTTGAAGTAATACCCCAGATTAGCTTCCGCTGCTATATGTAAAAATGGGGGTGTTACAGATTTGGTATCAAGAGCCACGTTATAGAGAACAAGGTTGAAACCTTAACTATAACTACTTTTCTTTTTCCATCCAAGAAAGTCCTCCGTGCCGCTATATCTTCCGAAATGGTATGTAAAGATACATAACTATTATATTACTAAATAAATAACTTACGTTATTTACCGCTGGGTTGTTAAACAGAACGATGTATTCTCCCGACCATCCTACTTCCAATATGGAGGATGCCTTTTCCTCAAACTTCCTAAACTATCTTCCTCCGGCTTCTCCGGATTATATCCCGACTTCACCGGGAAAAACTTACTCTAGCTCTTCCAACTCATTTGGAATAGTCCCTCTAGCTTCACCAACTCTTTCATTATTTCATGATGATCCCTACATGAAAGCTTTGCAAGCCTTTTTTACTGAAAAAATCACCTATCCCGCCTCAACTATCGTCCTCATCTTCAATACCTAAAACCTTTTGTTAAGAATTCTTCTTCCGGAAAAAGTTCTGTCACCTAAGAACAAAAAAGGCCGATCATCTTCTTCTCCTCTTTCCATACCTCAAGCCTTTGAGATAAGGTGGAAAGCTCTAGAACAGGCACAAGTATAGGTGTCATGTGGAACAAATCGAAGAAATTATGGAATACTTAGGAGAACTCTCTCCGAGCGTATTAGGCATATAGAAGATAAAGTCGAAGGTCTCGGAAAAAGGACGGTACTCATCCAATACAAGGATTTCAATATTTTGGAGCTGAACTTCAAACAAGCTCGTGGCCAAATTACAAACTCTAGAGGAAAACAATTGGATGTAAACATAAGGAACCTCTCTTGCGCTTCAGGATTACTGAACTAGGAGACATTATCAACGACATGCAGATTCGTCACCAAGCGAATATAGAAAATCTCCAAGACTCCATCAACGAACTCAAGAAACTTAAGAATATCATCCAACTACTAGCTAAGATTCTAGTATTAGCTTTTAACCTAGCCACGGGATGTTGTGGTATAAATAAAAACACTTGTCAAATCTTGACTATGTATAGTACTAAGGCAAGTTTTTCTATCCTATAAGGCAATCCCGTTATATACTTTGTTGTTTCACCAATCTATTCATTTATCTCATCATCATTCATCCTTCATCATATGCATCATTATTCACCATATACACGGCAAACCTCTAGAAAAGATGTTACCAATACCTGAATTTGTTAGTATTTCTGGTTTCATATGGTTATTGACTAAAAATGCTTAAACGTTAAAAAATATCTAAAATATTTCATTTTAAGCATTTTATCTTAAGCATAACATTGTAAAACTTGTATTCTTATTACGTGTTGTCTTTTGTTGATTAGAATGCCTCCTAATAGAGGACGTGTTCAACACTCTTGAAGCACGGCCAAGACTCAAAACTGCCATTAGAACAATCGAGTTGCTGACAGTGTCACTGCGGCTCTAGAAGCACAAGCTGCAACAATGGCAAATGCTAATAATCCCAATAGAACACGTCTACTGTACTCCTGTTTTAAGATGGGGAACTATTAAAGATTTCATCAGTGTCAACCTTTCTACTTTAATGGTGCGGAGGTCAGTTGGCCTTATCCGCTGGTTTGAACGAACCGAATCAGTATTCTCTCGTAGCAGATGTGCTGAACAAAGTAACATTTGCTACTGGTACTCTGACGATGCCTTGTCCAGGTGGAATGCATATGCCCAGCCTATGGGAGTAGAGCAAGCCAATCAAATCACCTGGACTGACGGTAAAATGGCTTCTGACGAAAAAGTATTTCCCCGGACATTGAAATCAAAAAAAATGGAAGAAGAACTTTTACAATTGACTATAAAGGGAAATGTCTTAAACCTTATGTTAGAGATTCAAGAATTAACAAATCCTATGCCCGAACATGGTGCTAACACGCGGAAACTTTAGAAGCTTTCATCAAGGGACATATCGAAGCATTGGAAGGGAATGTTAATGCCTAAAACGTAAACTTTAGATGAAGCAATTAACATAGCCCAAAGGCTAATGGATCAAGTAACTAAACATACTCCAATGCAAGTATCAAGTGATAACAAATGAAAGTTTGACGACAGAAGAACTTTCAACAACAACACCCGCAGCAACAACAACTACCATAACACCAACACCAACAATCACTACAATAATCATCAACTACAACAAAACCAAAGGCAAGAAGCTGTTAGAGCTTATGCTGTTACTCCATCTGGAAACAATAGGTATGCCGGAGACCTCCCATTATGCAAGAGATGCAATCTCTATCACACCGGGACCTTTGTATTTGTAATGTAATATTTGCAACAAGGTAGGCCATTTGACCAAGAACTGCCGAAACAAGAAGCCAGCCACTGGAAGTAATCAACTACCAGTGACAATTGTATGTCATGCCTGTGGAGAAAAAGGGCATAGACAAATCAGTGCCGAAAAGAACCCATCAATGCCCAAGGAAGAGCCTACATGCTAAGAGATAAGAATGCTCATCAAGACCCGAACGTGGTTACGGGTACGTTTCTTCTAAATCAGCATTTAGCCAAAGTATTGTTTGACTCTGGTGCTGATAAAAGCTTTATATCCATATCTCTTGCCTCTAAACTAAATAGTCCGTCTATTACAATAGATACCTTTTATGATATCGAAATGGCTGACGGAAACTTAGTAAGCACAAACACTGTTATCAAAGGCTGCACTCTAACTTTGTTAGATCAACCTTTCAAAATCGATCTCATGCCAATTAAACTCGGTAGTTTTGACGTTGTCATTGGTATGGACTGGTTGTCCAAGTATCATGCCAAAATTCTCTGTGACGAGAAAGTCGTTCACATTCCTATCAATGGTGAAACTCTAATCATTCGAGGTGATCAAAGTAAAACTCGACTAAATCTCATATCCTGTATAAAAACCGAAAGGTATATATCCCGAGGTTGTCAAGTTTTCATGATTCAAGTAATGGAAAAGAAATCAGACGAGAAAAGACTAGAAGATATCCCCGTAGTCAAAGAATTTTCAGATGTTTTTCCTAAAGATCTACCTGGTCTTCCTCCCGTTCGCCAAGTAGAATTCCAAATCGACTTAATCCCCGGAGCAGCGCCTGTAGCCCGAACACCTTATAGATTGGCTCCTTCAGAAATGCAGGAGTTATCTAACCAGCTTCAAGAACTAGCAGACTTAGGTTTTATTCGACCAAGTACATCGCCTTAGGGAGCTCCTGTCTTGTTTGTTAAAAAGAAATACGGATCTTTTAGAATGTGCATCGATTACCGAGAGTTGAATAAACTTACCATAAAGAATCATTACCCATTACCCAGGATCGATGACTTATTCGATCAACTTTAAGGTTCAAGCGTTTACTCAAAAATCGACTTAAGATCAGGCTATCATCAACTGAGAGTAAGAGACGAAGATATTCCTAAGACTGCTTTCAGAACAAGATACGGACACTATAAATTTCAAGTCATGCCATTTGGTTTAACTAACGCACCTGCTGTATTCATGGATCTCATGAATCGTGTGTGTAAACCATATTTGGATAAATTTGTAATAGTATTTATCGATGATATTCTTATCTACTCTCGTAACAAAGAAGAATACGCAAATCATCTGAGAATAATCTTGGAATTACTCCGAAAAGAGAAATTGTATGCCAAGTTCTCTAAATGTGATTTATGGATTCGTATCATGCAATTTGTTGGACATCTCATTGATAGTCAAGGACTTCATGTTGATCCTGCCAAGATTGAAGCTGTTAAGAAAATGGGGGACATCTTTCCCACTACACACCACATGTAAGTGCGTCAATTCTTAGGACTAGCCGGCTCTTACCGAAGATTTATCGAGGTTTTTCACAAATTTCAAAGCTTTGACGAATAAACCTAGAAAAACAAGAATTATAATCTGGGCGAAGAACAAGAATCAGCTTTCCAACTCCTAAACAAAAAACTCTGTGAAGCACCAATCTTAGCATTACCAGAAGGAAACGATGACTTTGTCATTTACTGTGATGCATCTCTTCAAAGGTTAGGGCTGTAATAATGCAAAGAGAAAAAGTTATTGCATATGATCTCGACATCAAAACCTCATGAAGAAAACTATACCACTCATGATCTTGAATTAGGAGCATTAGTATTTGCTCTTAAAATCTAGAGACACTATCTATACGGTACAAAGTGTACAGTTTTGATTGATCACAAAATCCATCAACACATTCTTCGTCAAAAAGAATTGAATATGAGGCAACGCCGATGGTTAGAACTACTCGCAGATTATGATTGTGAGATTTGCTATCATCCTGGAAAGGCAAATGTTGTGGCAGATGCCTTAAGACGAAGAACAATCTAAACCACTCTGATCTAGCGCATTGATCCTACGTTAATCCAAAATTCATCTCAATATGCTTGAAGCTCAAAAGTGGAAGCCCTCAAAGGATGAAAATGTCAAAACCGAACACCTACGCGGAATGGAAATCATTTGAAATACGTCTGAGGAACTCGTTGTATCAAAAATCGAAGTTGGTTACCACTTTTTGGCGGTTTAAGAGACTTAATCATGCATGAGTCGCTTTAAATCAAATATTTCTATTATCCTAGGTTTGATTTAAATGTACCACGATTAATGAATACTCTAATTGGTGCTAACATAAAGGCAATCATCGCTGAATATGTTGGAAAATGTTTGACATGTTCTAGAGTTAAAGCAGAATGTCAAAAGCCATCGGGCTTGCTGGTACAACCGGAAATTCCTATGTGGAAATGGGAAAGAATAACAATGGATTTTGTTACAAAGTTACCCAAAACCGCAAACGGACATGACACCATATGGGTCATTATCGATCGCCTTACCAAATCCGCACATTTCATACCTACTTGAGCGACTGATAGTATGGAAACTCTTACATGGTTATACATCAAAGAAATAGTCTCTCGACATGGCATGCCAGTCACAATCATCTCGGATCGTGACAGTCATTTCATATCCAGATTCTGGCAATCATTGCAAAATGCTTTGGGTACTCAATTAGACATGAGTACAACATATCATCCTGAAACCAATGGACAAAAGTGAATAAGAACCATCAAAACATCGAAAGACTGCTTCGAGCCCGGGTCATAGATTTCGGGAAAAGCATGGGGATAAACACTTACCATTGTTAGATTTTTCCTACAATAGCAGTTATTCATGCCACGTATCAGGCAGACCATTTGGATGCACTCTTTTCTGGATGAAGGGAACAGATCACCTATGTGCTGGGGCGAAGTTGAGATGTTCAAACTCACGGGACGATAATAATTCATGAAACCACTGAAAAGATAGTGCAAATTCGTCACGCTTGAACGTGTAAGAGATCGGCCAAGATGTTACCACCAATGTAAGGAGAAAGCCTTTAGAATTTCAAGTTGGCGATCGTGTTATGTTAAAAAGTATTCACTGTAAAAGGTATCTTTCAATTGGAAACGAGGACAGGCTTAATCCCGTTACATTAGGGACCATTCTAAATATAACTTGAAGGATTGGTCCAGTGGCATACAGACTAAAGCTTCCTGAAGAGCTTAGTAGTATCCATAATACTTTCCACGTTTCTAATCTCAAGAAATGCTTATCCGATGAATCTCGCATTCATTCAATGAAGAACTTTACGCACGACAAAACTCAACTTTGTAGAAGAACCAGTAGAAATTATGGATCGTGAAATCAAGCAACTAAAACGAAGTCGTATTCCTATAGTCAAAGTGTGATGGAACTCTAAAAGAGGACCATAATTTACATTAGAATGCGAAGATGAAATTCGTGCCAAATATCCTCATCTGTTTTCAAACATCACTTCAAAATCCAATTAAATCTCGGGACAAGATTTCCGTAAGGATGGGGGACTATAAATATCCATCTATTAAGTTAGATTCAATGTACTATCTATCTATTATATATTAACCACCTTTTCAGGAATTTTTTTTGCTTTATTACAATACTTGCATTACCAATATACTCACTTATGCCAACATAACTTCATAACTAAAGTTATCAAGTCAGCAAACCTACTATGGCATTCCTATACATGTATGTCAAGCAAACATCATCAACATGTCAATTCAATATCTTATTTCATTTTTACAAAGTACATTACTCAATATTAATGTACCATTTGTCACGTTATATCAATGGCGGCTTGTAAACCGTTATCGTTTACTTAAACCCTAATTCCATGAAAGGTTAATATCTAAATGAAATGTACAAGTTACTAAAGCATATGTACAAGTAATATAACATCTCATTTGAAATATAAACTCCTCCAAGTCAAAGTGCCATAGTCTACATAAAGCACATGTACAGAGTATTAAGCTTGGACATTCAAAATAGCCGTTTTACCTTCGTTTTCATTCTAATTTCTTCACCACCACTTTTGTACAAGCTACTACACTCAATATACAATGTATAAACCTTAATTATTCTTCTACTCATTAAGTCTCACACATATTTTTACACTCAAAACCCTAATTCAAAACCCTAAACCCTAAAACCGAGCTAGTTCCGTTTCTTTGTTTTTATTCATTGTAAACCTAAACCAATACTCAAATAAGTTGTAATAACATAAATTACAACATTAAAAATCATATTCCATCATCATTTCATCATTTTTAACCAACAATGTACAAGAGTAAATTAGAAAACCCTAATTTGAACTTTTGACCCGTTTACTCATTTTCACCCATTTTAAACCTGAACCAACTATCAATTCTTGTTAATAATCCTTAATACAAGTCTTTTGATCCTTAATCTATCATTACTAATCAAATGCACTCAAAGAAGATAAACCAAGAAACCTCTGTTCAGGGACCTAACAACCCGCGACCTCATTCTTTGCATTTTAACCTATTTTGAAAATTACTCTTGCACTCAAGCACCTTAATGACCATGCTACTTCTCTTCTAAGTAGCTTACAAGTATGTCACACAAATATCTTCTCCATTCTTGGTCCTAAAATGAGCCACATCCTCCTCTGTGTCTCTCTTTTTACCCGCGGAACCACAAGACCCAAACAACACTCCATAGCTATTTCTAGCTTTGGAAACTCACAACATAGCCTTCCCACTTCATCCTCTAGCTGTTATATATGTCCTAACCTTGAGTTCTAAGTCTCCTTGGCCACCAAGGTACTATTCGACTATAAATATGGTCATAAACCCCTTCATCTACTTCAACTCACCCCACTTTTCTTCTATAACACATACTAGAAAAGCAAATATTTGCCTCAAGAAGGTCTCTAAAGCAGTCTCAAGATCAGGAAGTGGAATCAAAAGAAACCAAGAAAAGAAGCCCGAGTCGTTATTCTAGGCGTACGAAGCTAAAAGTCCTGATTTTGACGTTTTCAAGCTATAATCTCTAAAACCAGGTTCCATCAGTACTTACAATCTGTTTTCATACCTTATTAATGTTCATATTGATCTTGCTTAAATTCTTCTTAAAGTTTTGAAATACAAATAACATATGTGTTGTACCTTTTTGATCCAAACGAACCACGAAACCCATAATTTGTGTATGCTACTTAATCTATAAGCTAAACTTGTAAACTATTGTTATAATCTATTCTAATAAGTTTATCTAACATTATAATAAGTACTTTAGTATGTTTTGAAAGAATTTGAGCTTAAAACCTGCGCATTTTCATTTTGAAACCCTAATTTGACCCGTTTCAATTTCTAGCTTAACGAATCGTTATTTTGAACTTTTTATGTTAAATCTTCATATTTTAGCTTATATTAATAAGCTATAACCCGTAAATTACTTTTCATATTGAAAAATATCATTATTGTGGATTTTGGACTTGTTTTGCAAATCATTTTCATGCAAGAGGTTATTACTGTAATCTTTTGAAAACTTATACGTACAAGGACTATTTTTTGCCATAGTTCTAAAGTTTAACTATGGCGGGTTTTTATGTTACGTTCCAATGTGCAAGGTTTACTTTGTAAGATTCTTTTAAGCTAGGAAATGCAAACTCGTATAAAAGTGCAAACTCCAAGGGTATATTTTGCCATTTTTCATTCTTAAGGGTCTAAAATGTAACATTTTGAAAAAGTATAAAAATATGTTTAAAACATTATAAGACATAACTTTAATTAACGCTTGACGTGCTTATCGTTTCCAGTTATCAAGCAAAACGCTTAAAACCAATTATATCGTATCACAATACTAAGGAGCTTCATATTAAGAGGTTTCATCTTGGTATTACGTTCTGACTGAGTTGTTGGGTTTACGATTTAAAGTGCCCTAGCTCCTCAAACGTTTACTGAATGACCTCTGAATTATGATGGCCCGAACGGTGATACAATACTCCATAATAATTCAATCAAAGATGATATTCATTATAATGTAAAACATATTCAATCAAACTAAGACTTGACATATTACCCCAGGTTGCGTGTGACGAAGCCGTTACTTTCATTCCATATACCTTTGCTATCACCCAGATTTCCCTTCTGTTTAGGTCGGTTCATACGCGCATTTCAATATTTCAAATGTTTTATAAATCTGCGATGGGGATACATGCTTAAACCATGAATGCAATTATTTCTGTATGTTATCCTGATTTATTATTGCCTAAGTAACTATTTTGCCTTTAAGTCCCCAATATCATGAACCGTTAATTACTCTACGGAGTGAGCGCAAAAGTTATGAATAGATCTATTTGGGTTTGACTCCCCGTTGGTGTACCCAGTTATACCGGTAACCAATTGCACACCATTAGAATATAACTGCGGGTGTTTTGGCAAAGGCACCCATTGGGGCTATAACGTATCAAATATATCCCAAGGCTTCGGATTCATGAGCTAATGGCAATAATATTATTTTATAACGGGTTTATAACAACGTAACCCAATATCAAATCTGCATTCAAATTATTTAACTTAAACCTATGAATATCACTCAACCTTTGTGTTGACTTTTTAGCATGTTTTATCTCAGGTAACTAAGCAACCTATTGTAACACCCTCAAATCTGAGTACGCAGCGGAATGTTGAATATCCGAGGGCGTTACTTTATGGATCAATAGCACAAGATCTAAGAACGACTACTAATCGTGTCGTTTGAAAAAAGATACATTGGATTAACAAAATATTTGTTTGTTACATAAGCCCATGGCTTCAAATTGTTCAACAATATAAATAAAGATTTCGGTTTATTACAATTTTCCCTAAAATGTAATAAGACCTCAAATCTTAAGTGTTGACTCTTCAATTATTGACCTCCAAAGTATCATCGCACCTCGTGCCTTATTGACCTGAAAAACATGCTTAAAATATCAACATAAAGTTGGTGAATTCATAGGTTTATGTAAATCAATAGTAGGACCGCAAGATTTCCAAGTGTATGATTTAGCAACAAATGCAAACATCATAAAAAGTAATTACGTTTTCCTAAGCTCATGACACTGAAGCTCGACATGTATGAATGCAATATATTGCCAATGAATGCCCGTGGATGATATTTTAACCCGAAACATCCCTAAATCCGACATGGTATACGTTTGTTCTCGGTGATAGCTAATCACCCGAATGGGGATTGTCAATCCCAAACAGATCTATCTATAACATTCGCGCTCACAATCCAGTAATTGACAGTTCATGATAAAGGGCTCAGTGGGTTATCGCTACTTAGGCAAACACGTAATCATTGTATAAAATGTACACTTGCGTCCAATTTATAAAACAAGCATGTTCTCACCCCAAAAATGTAAATCATTTAAGAAATTGTAAAACATGGGGCTATGAACTCACCTTAGTAAATAGTCCCCTGAAATAATATTAGATATCCAAGTATGAATCACACCGTCAGATACCTAAGTAAATACGGCCAGTCTTAGTCTACAAATTTAGGCTAAAGACCCAATGTATAAACTATAATAAAGTGTTAGTTTATTATTATAATCGTAATATTACTGTGGTGGTGTCGTGTTTTAATGTATTTGGAAATTGTTTGATGGGCTCTTGAAAGGTAACTATCCCATACGTCCCTTGTCTAGGTATAACGGTTATAACTAAGAATGTTTAGTATTTATTAAATCGTATGTTTAATCTCGTATATTTCTGAATACAAACTTCGTCGAGTAGGTTAAATGTTATGAAATCACTTTCTTCGTTCTACAATTACTCTCACGTTCTGATAATACAAAAACAAGCCTGGGTATATAAAATATATACTATTTTACATTTCAAACCCTTAAGTTTTCATAATTACACATTTAGTCCTCCAACTTAAAAAAGTTTACAATTTAGGTCCCTATAGTTTCCAATGGTCCCTAAAGTTCCAGGAATGACAAAAGAGTCCCTAAACTTTATAAAATTAGTTATGACAGTTTTAACCCTTCTAGTTTGTAATTTACACTTTTAGTCCTTTACTTTGCAAAAATTCGCATTTTAAGTCCTTTTAAGTTCTAACAAGTGGAAACAATTTTTATTAAGCTCCAATAAACAAAGCCAACTGTTTTGGCTTATAAATAAGCTCGGATGAGCTTATTTAAGCTTATAGGGCTTATTGGGCCTTATTGGACCCGTTAAGGTCCAATAAGTTATCCAAGGGTCCAATTAAGATTACAAAGGCACTTAAGTACTCATTAAGCCTATTTAAGTTTGTTTAAGCTAAAAATAAGCTCAGGAGAGCTTATTGGAGCTTATTCGAGCTTATTGGGCTAGTTAGCCCAATAACTCTAACCCGATTGGTTTTAAAAGTCCATTATGGTTTAAATAAAGTAGTCCAACTTATTTTATAACCTTAATAAGCATCATTAGGTCTGTTTTTGGTTCGGCTTATTTAAATAAGCAAATAAGCTAGTAAATAGGCTTGTTGGGCTCGTTATGAGCCCGATAAGGGTTTTAGAGGTTTGGGCTTTATTCCTTTGGGTCTGTTAGCTTGTCTAGGCTTATTATAATCCTTATAAGCTGATTAAGCTCACAAATAAGCTGTCAAAGCTTATTTGTGGCTTATGGACTTTAGTAGCCACACTAATGGGCTAACAAGCCCATTTTAGGTCTGTTGGGTTTTTAAAGCATGCAAAGGCCCATATTGGTTTCAACTAAGCTCGTTGGATTATTAATAAGCTCATTGAGCTTATAAATAAGCTGTGGGTCCAAGGGCTTGGCTTATTGGGCCCGTTTAGTTTCGTTCGTGGCTCTTGGGCTAATTCGGCCCATCAAGAGTCTATTTAAGGCATGCTTGTTATATATGTAGCCTAATAAGTTTCCTAGTTTAACAACAAGCTCGAATGAGCTTATAATGAGCTACGGTCCACCTATTTGGTTGTGGGCCGACTTGGGCCCAATCCGTAGGTCCACGTTTGGGTTACACAAGGTCTATGGTGGCCGTTTGGTTTTCCCTAGATTATATGTATGAATCGAAATGTGCCCTAGTGACCGAATGTCGTGCATTTAACTTATATACATGTCGCGCTTTACATGCAAGCGTTGGTTTATGTCGTGCATACGTTCCTAAGCCATGGTGGTTTGTTTATGATGAAAGTTTATGTATGGTTTTTGTTTAAAGTTGCGTACAAGGTGTACGTCGTGGTCCAAGTTTCATATAAACGAAAGTTTTAAAGTTTCACTTGTTAATAACCCCACATGTTACGTGTTTCCTTGCACATTTACAACACACAAGGCGTTATACTCGTTTGTATCGCGCATAACTCGTACGCCCCTCATTTAACATGCGCGAAATTGTTCTAGTACATCATATATATACATACGTGACACATAGACTTGTAAATAAGGAAAAACACATATAATACAAAGATCATAAGGTTAAACCGTGACTTACAAATGGTCCTAACGCTTTGGTTCGAGTATGTGTGTGAAATGAAGACAACTCGCGTATGATTTATACACCCCAATGATTTACCAAGACTCCAAGACTTGTGTATACCCAATCCTAGCTTGTGTAAACCCTTGTGGAACTTCGTTGGTTTGAAACAAAGTGAGTGGGTGTGTTTGTGACTCGAATAAGAAGAGAGGCAAAGTAGAGAGTGTTTCGTGTATGTGTGGGTTGCAAGAGTGTAATATGGTAAGGTTGTGTGAGTATCTATAGGCAAATACTTGGTTACATGTTTCTAGTTACACAAACAAACCAAACTTATCCAAGCCCTAGTGGTTTTGAAGTTTTCTAGTTAACTACACCTTGTTTTGTTAAACCACACAAGTACACCTCTTAATTAGAGGATATTTGTACAAGATTGAGCTAGATTATGAAATCTTATGGTTTGTGTATGTATGTTAGCTAGCCACGATCATCAAGAGAGAAAAATGGATCCAAAGAGGTCTTTACCCATTGTGTATTAGCTACTAGGAAACATTAAGTACTATTCTTAATTACATAGAGCTTGTACATGTACTTATGGATCAATAAGAAAGATTTCTAGCTGGTTTATGTGTACATATGTGTATAACCGGCCCCCTTATGGTTTATATACCAATTGATTTATTTTTGGGTTAAGTTAGTAAAATGTGGTATTGGTTTGAGTCTAGTAAGGCTAGGTATTTAGGGGTGTGTCCAAAATGTATTTTATTGCAAAAACGTAACCCTTTCGTGGACCAATATAAAAAAAAATACGTCAAGTTGATAATTATCTCTTAATAAACTATTTATTACTTGGTTTGAGGCAACCTATTTATTTGTCGATGTTTAAATTAATTGATTATGTCTAGTCTACGCGAATTAGCTCAAAAGTAACAATTAAAAGTAAAGCGTTTGGACCAAATAAGTAGATGACAAGTAATAGGAGTCGTAAAATGACCTGAATTTGAGAATTGTTACAGTCTCCACCCGTTAAAAGAGGCTTTGTTCCTCAAGCTTAAGTCACTTGTGGGATGACGAACCAGTTGGTGAAGAGTTGTGGGTATATCTGTTTGACCGATTCGTTACATTCCCAGGGTGAACTCAGGACTCTCTAGAGTTTCACAGCGAACCTTAAACCAAGGGTTATCCGCTGCGCTTCAATCGTTTGATTTCCCGTTCCATGATTTCAACAGGCTCTTCCACAAACTAGAGCTTATCATCAACGTGAATTCCTTCTAACGGCATGACTAATGGTTCGTCAGCGTAACATTTCTTTAGATTAGACACATGGAAGGTATGATGAACTTTGCTCAGTTCTTGGGGAAGTTCCAGCTTGTAGGCAACTTTCCCAACTTTGGCTAACACCCTAAAAGGTCCGACGTATCTCGAATTTAGCTTGCCACGCTTACCGAATCGTACAACCCCTTTCCAAGGTGAGACCTTGAGCATAACTCTGTCCCCAACCTCGAACTCCATCGACTTTCGTTTTTTATCGGTGTAGCTCTTTTGTCGTCTGGGCAAGCTTTGCATCTTTGCTGATCTGGACGATTTTTCCGGTTGTTTCTTGGATCAATTCCGGACCAGTCAGTTGGGCTTCCCCAACCTCGGCCCAGCACACCGGTGATCGACATTTTCGACCATACAGTGCCTCATAAGGGGCGGCCTTTATGCTAGCGTGATAACTGTTGTTGTATGAAAACTTGGCCAATGGAAAATGTTTAACCCAGCCCTTGCCAAAATTAATCACGCAAGCGCGTAGCATGTCCTCGAGAGTTTGAATGGTTCTCTCGCTCTGGCCGTCAGTTTCTGGATGATACGCAGTGCTCATACTAATATATGTACCCAAAGCTTTCTGAAATGATCTCTAGAAATTTGAAGTAAATCTTCCGTCACGATCACAGATAATTGAGGCAGGTATCCCGTGTCTTGCCACTATCCTGTTCAGGTACAACTTTGCCAACTTGTCCAATGGATCATTCTCCCTTATTGGCAAGAAGTGAGCTGATTTTGTAAGTCGATCCACAATCACCCAGATGGTGTCGAAACCTTGCGATGACTTAGGAAGCTTGGTAATAAAATCCATTGTGATATTATCCCACTTCTACTCGGGTATCTCAGGTTTTACTAGCAATCCCGATGGCCTTTGATGTTCGGCCTTGACCCTCGCACATGTTAGGCATTTGCTAACATACGTGGTGATGTCTGCCTTCATATTGGGCCATCAATATAGCTTTTTCATGTCTTGATACATCTTTTCGAACTGGGATGGATAGAGTATTTTGACTTGTGAGATTCGTGCATAATCACGAATCTTAAATCTCCATAGCAAGGCAACCAACTCCTGCCGTGTAAACATATGGTTCCATCGGCACGTGGTTCCAATCTTTCCTTGGGTATATCCCTTCTGATTATACCGCCTACGTCTTCATTCACAAGATTCTTTGGTTTCTGGGCTTCGATCTGAGCTTTTAATATTCATTTAGGAAGTTCCAACCCAATTGTCATAACTAAGGCTCGTACCCGCAATGGCTCAATCCATTCCTTACGGCTCAACGCATCGGCCACTACGTTTGCCTTTCCTGGATGATAACGAATGTCGCAATCGTAATCACTTAACAATTCTAGCCAACGGCGTTGCCTTATGTTAAGCTCTTTCTGATCGAGAATGTGTTGTAGGCTTTTATGCTCGATGAACATTGTGCATCTGGTTCCGTAAAGATAGTGTCTCCATATTTTTAGAGCAAATACCACCGATCTAAGTTCTAAATCATGAGTGGTGTAGTTCTTCTCGTGAACTTTTAGTTGTCGAGAAGTATAGGCAATCACCTTCTCTCTCTGCAACAATACAGCACCTAAACCCTTGTGTGACGCATCACAGTAACCACAAAGTCTTCGCTTCCTTCAGGTAAGGCCAGAATTGGCGCGCTGCACAACTTCTGCTTTATTAACTGAAAAGCGTTTTCTTCCTTTTCTGCCCAGTCAAACTTGATTCCTTTCTGAGTAAGTTTTTTCATTGACTTAGCAATCTTCAAAAATCCTTCGATGAACCTTCGATAGTAACCAGCAAGACCTAAAAATTGGCGAATCTTCGTTGGCGTCTTAGGAGATGCCCAATCTTTGATAGATTCTATCTTAGCTGGATCCACATGTATGCCTCTGCTATCAATGACATGTCCGAGAAATTGTACTTTCGGAATCCAAAATTCACATTTTGAAAATTTAGTGTACAACTTCTCTTTCTTAAGCAATTCTAAAATGGCCTTGAGATGTTCTTCATGATCTTTCTCATCCTTTAAATAAATAAGTATGTCATCGATGAAGACAATTACAAACTTATCCAAGTAAGGCTTGCCCACTCAGTTCATGAGGTCCATGAATATCGCAGGTGCGTTTATCAGTCCGAATGGCATAACTTGGAACTCGTAATGGCCATACCGAGTTTGGAATGCCGTCTTTGGAATGTCTTGCTCTCGTACTCTAAGCTGGTGATATCCTGATCTCAGATCTATCTTCGAATAAATACTGGATCCCTAAAGTTGATCAAATAAATCGTCGATCCTCGGGAGTGGATAGCGATTCTTCATTGTCAGTTTATTTAACTCATGGTAGTCGATGCACATCCTGAATGACCCATCCTTCTTTTTGACGAATAAGACTGGGCTCCCCAAAGTGAGGAACTAGGCCTTATGAATCCTTTGTCAAAAAGCTCTTGTAATTGTTCTGATAATTCCTTCATTTTGGATGGAGCCAATCGATACGGTGCTCGAGCTACGGGTGCGGCTCCTGGAATTAAGTCGATTTGGAATTCCACTGGTCAAGCCGGAGGAAGACCTGGCAAGTCCTCGGGAAATACTTCAGGAAAATCTCGGACAATTGGTAATCAAGGGGGTCTTTATCTAGTTTTCCTTCCGACTTGTCCTCCTCTTTCTTGGTGGATATCTGTGCCAAAAAGACCTGGCATCCTTTTGCCATGTACTCTTGAGCTTTTGAAAACATGAAGATAAATGTCAACGAGATTCTCTCCCGTCTTCTACTTTGGTTCGCCACAAAAAGTCAAAAGTTCATTTCCCATAGGGTACTTGAACAAGTTTCTCATCACCACGATCACGGCGTGTTATCTTCTTAAAACCAGTCCTACCGATAATGATTTTGTCGAAAACTACCCAGTTCTACGAATTAGATCTATGTTGAACGGTATGGTCTAAGAAATGTAAAAGTGCAACCTCGTATAATATTGTCTATCCCCGACTAATTTTTCATCAGCTATTCGACTCATAAAAATTTCTAATGGTTTGTCTAGGGGCGATGTTAATCTAGGAACTAAATGCAGTGGATAATAAAACTTTCTATCACTGGCACCAGTGATCGATAGATAGATGCATAGTGGTTATTTAAGAGGAACGTACCCATGACGACATTGGCATCAAGGTTTCCCGATGCATTCCCTCTCTTCTCTGCATTCCCAATTGCATAAACCCAGCCTTGTGCATTCCCATTCCCTCCATCCTTATTCTTTAACTTAGGGCAATCTCTCTTGAAATGCCCTAGTGCTCCATACTAAAAACAACCATTCCTTTTGGGAGCTGCCCCATTGCCCTTCTGAGTATTAGCAATGTTTGTGTTGCCAGTACTCCTGCAATCGCGGGCAAAGTGCCCTACCTTGTTGCACTTGTGGCACTTCTGGGTGCATAGGCCATTGTGATGAAAATGGCACTTGGTGCACTTAGGCAAAGATCCCCCACGCGACTTGTTTTCGCCTGTCCCCATATTGTAGACCTTGATGACATTCTGCCTCTTAAAGGGTTATTGTTGGTGACCATGGTTGTTTCTGGATGAATCATTAACCTTCCTTTTGTTGTCAAACTGCCTTTCTGCGTAGGTGCGGAGTTTCTGATCCATCAAGTCGTTGGCCAACTCAATAGTCTCATCTAACGTCTTGGGTCTGGCAGATTTGACGTTCCCATAAATGTTGTTAGGAAGTCCACTGATGTACTTGTCAACCTTCTCGATTTCGTTGGCAACAAACTTGGTATATATCAGGGTTAGCTCTTGGAAACGTTCAATGTATGCTAGAACATCATTCCCCTTGACCTTTAGGTTCCACAGCTCGATTTCTAATATCTTGATTTCACCCTGCGGACAATACTTGTCCATCATCTTTTTCTTGAGTACTTCCTAAGTCATTGCATATGCCTCAGGACCTAAGGTTCTTATCTGACCATTCCACCAAGTCAAAGCAGTGCCTAACAGAGTGCAAGTGGCAAACTTTACCTGATTCTTAATAGCACAACCACTAATATTGAAAACTGACTCCATCTTTTCATTCCACCAAGTCAAACCGACCACGCCTTCAGTCCCCTTGAAGTTCAAAGGTCGACACTTCATGAAGTCAGCATAAAAACAAGGGCGCGCAGTTTGCACGTTCCTTCGGTTATCCTGTGTGAACTGTGGCTTCCATCTCCATTAGTGGAGTTTCGCAGAAGGGCTTGATCAATCATAGCTTGGATGGATTTGGGAGTCATGTTGTTTAGGTTGGTGTTGTTAGGTGTAGTATTTGGTCCTCGTCTTGTCGCAGGTGCCATGGTTCGTCTACAACACAAGAGACAAAACATGAGGTCATAATTATGACAGAATAAAATAATGTATAGATGAGATAACAACACAAGAGAGGTATATAGTACAACATAACACATCTATTTCATTTATAACATTAAAAATTTTACATGAAATAGTTGTCTCATTACACAAAATACAATACAAAAGATCTAAGGCTATGTTAGCGGGGAAAAACCCCTAATACTTAACATGCCTGTACAATGACCTAGCAAGATAAGATAACAGAAATCACTAGACATGACTGTTCGCATCCCCTAAAGTATCCTGGTGATCCGAAATCCTAGCATCTGGTATTGGCTGTCTAGCTCCCCGCTGTCCTCACAGTGCTAGCAACTAGGTCTGCATGTCGCCCATCTCTCGCCTCATGTCTCTCATCACACAGAGAGTCTCTACCATATGTGTGTGACACCTACGGTTAGTCTCTCGAAGCGCTGCTATCTCAGCCTGCTACATCTAAAAGCAAGTCTCATGTACCTGATGTTGTGTCTGAATGAGAGTACCTTGCAGCTGTAGTTGTGTCTGATGTGCCCGGAGATGGGTCTCGTATGCATACACATGATCACGGTAGGTCTGAAGCTCCTGATGGGTCTCCTGACTCAATCCTATCGAGTGAGACCAAGCCTCTCGGGAAGCATGGGCCTCCTCCTCCACCATCCATATTATCTCCTAGAGAGTCATCCTATCCCCCATAAGTAAGTCGACCCGCTGTGAGTCCATATCGACTCATTGTGATATACGAAACCTACTATCCTTAGCATCCTCTAAAAAAGCATCCAAGTCCTGTGTATCATGCTCATGGAGCTCAGCAAGCTCTGTGACCCTAGTATTGACCTCTTCCACGGTCATAGGTGCTATCTCAGGAACTGCCTCTGCCGGATCTACCCAAGTATCCCTAATGTCGTACCCAACATCTCTAATCCCCTGTCGCCTCTCTTCAGTATCTACTATGCTAACAAACCCATAATCTATCCCCCGACCTCTGGTAGGTCTAGTAGTAGAACTCTCCACGATCTTGTATTTAGAGCCTAGAGTGGACAAACATAACCTCTTGCGAGGTGGCTACTCAGACTCGGGAATATCATCCCTACGATCAACAGGTGGTGGTATGTATAGAGATGGTGGTAGTGGTGGTAGTAGAGGTGATGGTAATGCGACAGTAACTGTATTAATAAGGGCCTGAGTGGATGCTAACCTGAGTGTCTGGATTTGGGTTGGACACCCAGATGGTGGTAGTAATGGTGATGGCACATGTGGTGGTGATGAATGTGTAGGTGGGGCCGTGCACCTAGCAAGGCGTTCTCCTGCAGAGGGTGGTGATAGTGAGATAGGTGGTGATGGTGATGGAGTAGTCATGGCCAGAAGTCTCTTGACCTCTGTCTCTGGTAGAAGGGATATGGAAGTCTGAGGCCGGACGGTAATCCGAGCCCCAATAGTAAGGTCAGTGGAGGGTGGTGGTATAACAAGCTCTATTCCATCAGGTGGGGAAACAGGCTCATCAGTGGGTACAACAACAAAAGAGTCGGCCGGAGCTAAGTGCTCCTCGTCCTCCTCCTCGTCCTCCTCGTCCTTATCCTCATCCTCATCATTGGCGTCATCCCTAGATGAATCGCCGTTATCATCATCTCTATCATCTCCCCTATCCATAGGTTAGTCAATCGGACCATCCTCTGTCTCATCATCCTCGTACTCCTCTGGATCCTCTTCGGGATCCGACTTAGTAACGTACCCGGGCGACTCAACAGTAGGTGAATCGATAGGAGGTAATGGCTGCTCCTTAGCTGGAAACTCATGCTCATCCTCCAGAGGTATATACTTAGGGTATATAGGCTATTGCACGTAGTCAGGATCGTGTGCCTGTACGAACATAGGCTCACGCTCATCCTCGTCCTGAGGAATTGGCGGTGTCTATGGATCCTCTAGGCCTGGTATGTAATCCGCTTTTGGTGGGGCTACCGGCTGTATAGGGAGTCCGTCGTATCCTAATACAATGACCCGTGGAATGCCTCCCTCAGATACCTCCTCATCATCGGCTCCCCAGAAGGCTTTGCCGGGCTCAGAGTCGGTGTAGACGAAAGTGTAGGTAACCGCAGATGATGCAGAAGACATGACTACTGCAAAAAGCAAAAATAGCTTATATAAGTATTACTTATAAGAGAGATCGGTATGATATGACTATAAGTTTTAATTATAAGAGTGGTCTCTATGTTATATCTATAAGACTCTTATAGTACTATACGTAATATAATTTATATATACGTATGTCAATCATGTAAGCACTTAGTAATTACTAATGCTAAAACAGTGTGTATCATGTAAGCATATATCCTAGATGCAAACAAGTAATGTATGTATATCCCGTGCAAATCCCATTTGTGAAAATAGTATTTGAAAATGGTTATAGTCCAGACAAAAACTTTTGACCTGGTTCTCTATAACCTTGGCTCTAGATACCAATCTGTAACACCCCCAAATCTGGGTAGCAGCGGAATATAATGTATATCCGAGGGCGTTACTTCATAGATCAATAACACAAGATATAAGAACGACCACTAAACGTGCCGTTTGATAAAGATACATTGGATTAACAAAATACTTGTCTGTTACATAAGCTCATGGCTTCAAATTGTTCAACAGTATAAATAAAGATTTCGGTTTATAACAATTGTCCCCAAAATGTAATAAGACCCCAAATCTTTGATATGACTCTTCAATTATTGACTTCCAATGTATCACTGCACCTCGTGCCTTATTGACCTGAGAAAACATGCTTAAAACGTCAACATAAAGTTGGTGAATTCATAGGTTTATGCAAATCAATAGTAGGACCGCAAGATTTTCAAATGTAAGATTAAGCAACAAATGCAAACATCATAAAAAGTAACTACGTTTTCCTAATCTCATGACACTGAAGCTCGACATGTATGAATGCAATAAATTGCCAATAAATGCCCGTGAATGATGTTTTAACCCGCAACATCCTAATCCGAAATAGTATACGTTTGTTGTCCGGCAACCCGACACAGTGAGCGCTACTCACCCAAACGAGGATGTCAATCCCAAATAGATCTATTTATAATATTCGCGCTCATAATCCAGTAATTGACAGTTCATGATAATGGGCTCAGTG